>SPJY01003583.1:516483-640702 GCA_005191435.1 Raddia distichophylla
AGAATTTGGGCCAACGCCGAGATCTCTTCCTTGATAGGAGCCACAAAGATTGCAGCATCGTCGGCATAGAGGGAGATACGTAGGTTAGCCGGGATGCCTCGAAGCGGTGAAAGGACACCCTGCTCAGTTGCGATGTGCAGAAGGCGTTGCAAGGGTTCGATTGCGAGGTTGAAAAGAAAGGGGGATAAGGAGTCCCCCTGGCGGAGCCCTTTACGGTGGATGATGAAAGGGCCTGGGGAGCCGTTGAGGAGGATTTGGGAGGAGGAGGACCGTAAAGAGGAGACAATCCAATTCCTCCACTTATCACCAAAGCCGCGAGCACGAAGGTTATCTAGGAGGTAGGGCCAAGAGACTGAGTCAAAGGCTTTTTGGAGGTCTAGCTTTAGCAGGAGGGCCGGCGTGCCGAATCTGTGGAGAAGTTTGGATTTGCTTTGCACAAAAAGAAAATTATCTTGGATGTGGCGTTTTTTAATGAAAGCACTCTGACAGGGGGAGATGAGCTCATCTATGAAACCGGCTAGGCGAGTGGAAGGAATTTTAGTGAAAAGTTTTCCAAAGCTGTGGATAAGACATATGGGCCGATAATCCGATGCTGAGACGGGGTCTTTTTTCTTCGGGATGAGGACAATCGTGGCCAAGTTAAGACTTTGTGGTGCAGCGCGACCGTGGGTGAAGAGGCACTGCAGGGCCGCAAGAAGATCAAAACGGATGAAATCCCAACAAAGCTTGAAGAAGACCCAGGTGAAACCGTCTGACCCAGGAGATTTATCATTAGGCATTGCCATCAAGATGTCGTGTAGTTCTTCAAGGGAGAGGGGCGCCTCACGGGAGGAAAGGTCAGCTGCTTGGAGGCCGAGATTGTTATAGTTGAAGATGAAGGAGGAGTCGGATGTGGTTGCATGCGGTGCCCCAAAGATGGAGCTGAAATGGTGGTGCAGAGAGTCAGCCATCTTGTCGTGGTTGGTAAGGGGCCCACGATCAGTGAGAACAGTGTGAATGTAGTTTCTGCGGCGCCGCAAGTTTGACCGAATGTGGAAGTATCTTGTGTTGGCATCCCCGAGTTTGAGCCAGTTAAGCCTTGAGCGTTGTTTCCAACGGATTTTCTCAATAGCGGCTAGGCCCAGAACACGAACCTTGAGCGCCCGCCGCAGTGAGAATTCCAGGGGAGAGAGCGGGCGACTCTCTATAGCCATGTCGAGGAGGCGAATTACTTCGGAAGCAATGGCGAGCTGGAGCTTGGTGTCGCCGATGTTGTTCCGGTTCCAAGTTTGCAGGGCCGTTGCGGTGCGGCAGAGCTTGATTCGAATAATCTGTAGGGGGTCGGTCGACGTGGGAGAGGTTTTACACCAAACTTGTTTGGCCACCTCGAGAAAACCCGGCATTTTGGTCCAGAAATTCTCGAAGCGAAAACGCCTGGGCGGCCGACGAAAGGAGCTCGCGGAGAGCAGCAGGGGGCAGTGGTCGGAGGCTGACGAAGAGAGCGGGGTGAGAGACAAGACCGGGAAGGCCGTCTCCCAACTCGGGGTGCAGAACATTCGATCAAGCCTGACCAACGTTGGATTGACTTGCTCGTTGCTCCATGTGAACCGCTTCCTGGCAAGGTGAAGCTCGCGGAGATGACAGTTGTCTAAGGTGCTCCGGTAGAGGTTCATAAGTCGGCGGTTGAGGTTGAGATTGTTCTTGTCGGAAGCCGCGTAGATGAGATTGAAGTCACCCATGATTAACCAAGGTTTTTGGACAGTGTCGGCGATGGTTTGGAGCACATCGAGGAAGGCTTCTTTCTCTGAGTCAGACTGAGAGGGGCCATAAACATTGGTGATGACCCACGATTGGCTCGAGTGGGTGTAGGCGACCTTGGCAGTGATGGAGTTGTGCCGCAGCAGAACATCACTCATTGAGATGGAGTTGTCATCCCAAAGTAGAAGAAGGCCTCCGCGGGTCCCGACGTCAGGGAGCTGGAGTGAGCTGCGGAGTTTGTGAGCACCGATCTCCCCGAGGATTGGAGCCCCAGAGGGAGGGAGCTTGGTTTCTTGAAGAGCCAAAATACACAGGTTGTGAGAGCAGACAAGATTGGCAACGACGTCATGCTTGGCAGCGGAGTTGAGACCACGAATGTTTCAGGATACGATCTTCATTGGGAAACTCGGTGGAACAACAAACCAATGGAGTCAGCGAGGCCTAGCTAGGTAACTCCTCCACACAGGACATGCCCACAGTAGGCAGGTCTAGGGCTGGCCTATCAAGACCGCACAGGACGGACACGGTGCTGATGGCTGAGGCATCCATCGGCGAAGTGAAAAGGGCGGTGAGCTGTGAGGCGAGATCATCCATGTCGCCCGAGGCCCGCGGGACTAGCCTTAACTTGCGCGCTAGGACAGCCTGTGCTTTGCGAATAGAAGGGACCAAAGAGGCACGGGGGGCAAGCGGTGGAGTGCCGGAGGTGGCAATGCGGGAGCTGCGTTGAGTACTGGAGTAGGAGATAGCTCGACCACGTGCACCGCGACCACGGCTGTGTGCAGTTCGAGGACATGGCACAGGCGTGGAATTATGGAGGGGTTGCTGGCAGGGCGTGGATACTCTCGCGAGCAGCGCATGGACCCCAGACTGAGGTGGCGAGGGTGGCAGGTCAGCCTCAAGAAGCATCTGATCGGTTGAGTAGTAAAAAAAGTGGTTATCGGGTTCTATGGTCCGAAAAACCAGGTTATAATCAAAGGAGGGGGGTAGTGGCGGTGTGGGAGGCCAGAAGGGGACAAGGGGGCCCAACAGCGAGAGGCAGTGGCTCTTGGGCGAAGGGGGTGCGGAGCTGGCGCGACGAGGGGAAGCTGAGGGCGACGGGAACGAGGCAGGGGAAAGCAAAGGCGCTGGCGGCGTGCAGCGCGCTGGCGGGGTGCTGTAAGGCATGCACGACGAGGCGGAGTAAAAGCGAGCTGTGGTGGTGATCGAGCACGGTGAGTGCGGCGAGCGGGAACGCCGCAGCAGCAAAGAGCAAGGGCGAGCGTGAGGACTCAGCTGGCGACGGCGAGAGGCAAGCACGAGAGAGCCAGGTGAGGCGACTTCGGGGGAGGGCGCCGGAGCAGCGGAGGAGGAGCTGGGCGCGGCGACCCCCAAGGAACGCGCAGCGGCCTGCCAAGAGCGCGTCAAGCGGCTGGGCTGGCGATGTGTAGACTCAGCTGGCTACGAGAACTGATCACTCAGGCGCCTTGCCTGCAAGGCGGGAGGGCTGTGCCGCGTCATTTCCTACACCGTCCCTCTCGACATTAACGCCCTCGCTCCGGAGCGCCGGAGGCAGGGAGCTGTAGGGCAAATCTGGCATAGAGTGGCGAGCGGGAGATATACCCACATCAGAGAGGTGTGCATGCACTGGGGCCTTGCTAGCCCTCTGAGGCCGGCGGGGAGAGTCAACTGCAACAGGCGTCGAGTCCGCGAAGCCGGGACACCAGAGCTCGAGGCCAACCATGGGCCACCCACCCTCGAGGCGGGAAGAGAAGGCAGAGAAGTGTTTGACGGTTGCGACGTGGATGAGGACACGAAACTCAGAGCAGTGAGGTGGGCGTGGCCGCGGTACGCCGCGGTACCGCTGAAAGGCGTGAACAACGCCATCCACCATATCTGAAGGGCTCCAAGACCGGCGCTGGGTCAACGAGCAAGAGCTTAGCTTCTAGGGGAATCGAAGCAGGGTCATGGGTCCAAACCCAGACACGGTACGCCGAGGTATCAAAGCGGTGGCGCGAGTCATCATCAACGACATCGACGTGTCCACAACCGGCGAGCAGTTGGTTTACAATAACTGGCTCCCAGCAGTGGAAGGGTAGACCCTCCAGGACGAGACGGACTCAAAAGCGGAGGACACCAGCAAGGTTCTAAAAATCCCGATTAATCCCTGATTAGTCCCCGATTAATCTCTAGTCGATTGTCCTCCGATTAGGACCGATTACCGATTAATCCCGATTAATTCCGACTAGTGCCGATTTATGTGTTCGATTAATCCCGTTTAACCCTAGTCCCCACCTCGCCGCCCGACTAGCGACTAGCGACTTAACCTTGGACACCAGTGTGACGAGCCGCATGGATGTTTTCCGGAAACGCGGAGAAGACAAAGTTGCGGCCCAAGTGGTGGAAGGAGTGGCATGCGGCGACGAGCCTTGTCTGCTCCGGGTAGGCAAAGCGCACAAGGAAGCGGTGGCCGGAGATGAGGGAAACGCGGACATCACTGAAGGGGACGCCAACATGGATGCCAATTGCCTTCTCAATTGCAACAAAGTCTAGGTTGGGGCCGCCGGAGACCACCAAGGACAGTGCATGAAGATGGAGATCGATAGCTGCCGAGTGGATGGCAGGAGAGACCTCCACGCAGCCGTGAACAGAGGGTGGACGGCGTGTTGCGAGGGTGGAGCACTAGAGCGGCAGAGCGGGAGGAGGTGGATGGGGCAGAGGCAGGGGTAGGAGAGGAGGTAGCCTCTGGCCAGAACGGCAATGGCGGGATCGATGGCCTGAGCGGAGGCAATGCGTGCACTTAACAGGGTCACGACATGTTGCCACCACATGGTCGCGCGCGAGACACCGGAAGCAACGCCCCTGGAATGCGGCAACAGAGGCGCGACGCGGCGCGCGCGATGACCGACCGACTTCAATAGTGGCGCCACCAAGGCGACGGGCGCGCCTCGGGAGCACTAGCTTCCAATCAGAAGCAGGAGCAGAAGCAGTGGGGCCGACGACGATCGAGCGAAGGGCAGGCCTAGCCAGAGCGACGCCGAAAGCAGGTAGGGAGGCAGCCTCCGGCGCGGAGGATCCAAAGTGGCTTGGGAAGGTATGGGGGTGTTGGACACAGAGGTAGTAGGGGCAGTAATGGAGGCAAAGAAGCGAGTTGCCCGAGGAAGGATGGAGACACCGACAGGGAGGTTGGATGCGGTGGCAGCGGAGTGCTTGGCTTGGAGAGCAAGTTGTGGGGAGATGGCAGAGGTAGGGGGGCTCGGCGGCGGATTCCAGCGCAGGAACGAGCTACAAGATCCGGCGGAGAGCGTCTCAAAACTTTTTGGGGAGGCTGAGTGCGAGGAGGTGGCTGCCATGGCCGAAGCGGTGCGAGGCGAAGGCGGCGGGGAGCACATCTGGGTTCGATGAAGCAGGCGTCACCGGCAGTGCTCGACGCGGTGTCGCCGGCGGAGCCTGGCAAAGCACGTTGGACAGGGAGAGACGTCGACGTCTCCAGAGGCACCTGAGGTTGGCAGCGGGTGGAGGAAGCATGGCCGACGAGGTCCGAAGCGAGTAGAGGGTGGAGGAGGAGGCTTCGCCGGCCTAGACCGACGTGGAGACGGCGGTGGCAGTGCCTTTGGAGGCGTCCGACACCAGCGGCAATGCGACCCGATGGGCGGCAGCGCGCCCGGCGGTGGTGGCGGCGCGACATGGTCGCCTGAGGTGAGCCGGCAGGAGCTAGAGAAGGGGAGGCGTCGAGCGGGAGCGGAGGGGGAGCCTGAGAGGCGGCTACGTGGCCCGCGCGCCCGGCGGCGGCGGCGCGGCGGCGGCGCGCCCGGCGACGGCTGCTAGGAGACGGCGGCGCGTGACCCTAGCCGCCCGCGAGATCAACCGCGTGGGAGGGAGGCTAGGGAAGCCATAGGCGGCAGCGGGGGAGGCGTCGAGCGGGATGGAGAGGGGAAGCCCGAGGGGCGGCGGCAGCGCCGCGCCCAGCGGCGGCGGGGGAGGCGCGCCCAGCGGTGGCGGCAGCGGCTAGGAAACCCTAGCCGCTGAGAGGTCGCCTGAGAGTCAAGCTTGGTGTAAAAGCTTACGCCTGGAAGATATACGGTTGAAACGGTATACATGTTTCATGTAGTATTTTATGTGTTTCATACGATATTTCGCAAATATAATTCATATCTGTTGTGTTTCATAAATGTTTTAGCTGCGTGTTGTTTCATGGTTTTTTTTTCTATATTTTACGTGGTGTTTCATAACGGTATACGCTTCATTAGTAACCCTCTTCATTAGTTTTTTTTATAAAGAGCGATTTATTGATCTTAGAAAATTACATCAAGAAGATACAATCAAACTAAGACCACACTCGGCCTCTGCATAGCTAAGATGCACACAGCCTAAACAAAATAAAAGAAAAAAAGAAAACGACATGACACCAAATCATGTCGGAGCGAGCTACAACACACAACATAACCTTCAGTTCCATCCACCCCATAGCAACACTTGGACTGCGATGCCCTCCGAAAGCAACGCCATCAAGAAGGAAACGACACGCACGCGCACCGCCATTGCCAAGATCCAACCAATAAAGGACAGACCATAGGTTTTCACCCTGGAGAGCAAATTCTTCGAACTGCAGACAATGCCTTCAACAAGGGAGCGACAACAATGCCACCATTGCCAGGTACAACCAGCTAAGGCCAGACCTAGGGAAAACTCCCCGGAGTCGAGGAACCGGTACCAAACAAGCACCACCAAATCGAAGTCTCCACCAGTGCTGCCTCCCCTCCTAACCGAGCCAATGCCGCCATACCTCCCAATCTTGACCAACTGCAAACGGCCACGAACTCCATGACAAGCAAACCTACTTTAGACAAGCCACCTCACGATGACAGTGTCGCGAGATAGCCAATAGGCACACGCCCAAAGTCCGCAGGATCCAAATGAAAAGAGGTTGAGTCGCCTGAGTAAGCGAAACCGAGAGTCGATGCCAAGATGACTCCAGCCATCGGGCCGGTATAGCAGCCTCTGACTAAAAATGAAGACAACGTCGCGAGAAGTAGCCGCAAACCAACCGGCGAGACGACGAACCAGAACCAGATCCACCAACGATCACTGACGGCCGCCATCGGAGCCGCAAGCCGACACAAAAGCCGCCAGCCAACGTCGTAGCAGCCGCCAGCCACGCATCAGATCTGGATAAGGAGGACGGCCGCGGCAGCAACCGCCGACCAGAGCGCACCGGCAGGCCGGCCACCAGCCACCAAGCTACCACACGGGCACCACCGAAGTCCGACGACGCTGGATCTGGGCGGCCGGCCGCTGGATCCGGCGCCACAACCCAGCGCGCAGCAGGAGGGTGGAAGCCGGCGAGGAGCACAGCGAGGTCGCCCAGCCACGCCGCCAAGGAAGCCGACGAGGAGCACAACGAGGCCGCGCCGCCGCGCCGTGCCGCGCCCAAGCCGCGCCGCCCGGGCCGTGACGCCGCGCCCCGCCCAGGCTGCGCAGAGCACCGGCCAGGGCCGCGCCACCACCGCGGACGCCCGCGCAAACTTTAGCATGTGAGATAGATGGTAATCTCGTATTTACAATTGAGAGGTTATATATAACTTGGTTTTAAAAACCAGTAACGTTGGTATGGTAAACTTGATTGTAAATTATCACCGAGTAGGGGAGTGGCGTTGACCGACGGCATATCCATCGCTTGTTAGGTAATCTACATGATTATAATTAATATGTGGATTTACTGTAACTAATGTGTGACACCCAAGTAAAATTATTAGATAATTATTAGATGTTACGAGCTCTGAAAAAATAAAAACTAAGACAAAGGCAAGTATTTAGTCCTAATGCATTTACAATCTGCTTTTTAGCCCAAATCCTTGTGATTTTATGCCTGGAAAAGCTTGCGAGATGTTTTTACGGCCCAATTAGAGGGTAGCCTGACCTAATGCTACCCCACCACCTTTATAAACCCCTCTCCTGTCTGTGCACCACCACCCCTCACCGCCACAAAAACCCTAGACGCCGGCACCAATCCCAAGTCTCCCGACGCATTTTTCGAGGTATTTCCCCTTTTCCCGTGACCAATTCTTAGTGTAGATGGAACTATCATGTAGATCTCGTCGACATGAGCAATTTGGATATGCGGATCACCTATTTTGGTAGAGAAACACTCGTTGTTGAGCTCGCCGTAGTTTAGAGATACCACGGCCATCAGCGATCCTCACCATTTGCGCCACGTCGCCCAGTGCCTCGCCGTTCGTGCCAGGTCGACCAGTGCCCCTGCCCCGCTGCGCTCGCGCGCGCTTGGCACACGCGCCATTAGGCGCGTGTCAACGCGGGCCCTTATGCCACCGCCGTCGCCCAACTGCGTTGCTCCGCGCGTCCCATGGGACCCGCCACGGTCTCCGCCGCGTCGCCGCCGCTTAGTCCTGCCTAGAGGTGGCCAACGGGCCAGCCCGGTTCAGGCCCGTTTGGTTCGTTCGGTTCGCACAGTAACCGAACCGAACCGGGCCGAGCCGGTTTTATATGGGTTGGTTTATTTTAATTAAAAAAATCTAAATAAATTAAGAAAAAACCACTATATTTTACAAATATACACTATAAATTGCGTAAATACACTATATATCATTAGAAATATATATAAATGAATATATTTAATTAAATAAATATGCTACAGTGACGAACCGAACCGGGCCAAAACCGAACCGGGCCGGCCCGACGGGTCGAGGCCTCGGCCCAGGGTCGGTTCGGTTAACCGAACCGGGCCGGCCCGGTTCGGTGAACAGTGCGGGCTGGCCCGGTTCGGCCTTGTTGGGCCGGCCCGTTTGGCCACCTCTAGTTCTACCGCGACATGTTAGCTGTGGGACCCGCCGTTCTCGCCGCCGCCCCTATCCCGTGTCGCTGACATGCGGGCCCGGCCAAGCCATGGGCTCCACACGTCAACCGCGCCGCACGCGCCGTTCGCCAGCCTGTGGCGACGCTTGTCACCACGTGCCATGCGCACGCGCATTAATTGTGTCACCGTCACTGATCGATTGGACCCGTCAGCCACAACAGCGTCCACGTCAGCACCCAACCCTACCCATACTGCCACATGGCGTGCCATGTCACACCCATGTGTCTGCCACGTTGCGCCACGAGTCACCACATGGCGGCCATTTGTCAGCCGCCGCCCCGTCACCTGTATGCCCTGACATCGGGGTCCGCTTGTCGGTCGCCTCACGCCACTGACCGACGGGGTCCACCGGTCGGCGCTTGTCTGGGCTGCCCCGCGCAGAAGAGAGAGAGATGGCGTTCGGCCAAAGCCGTTGGCTGGGCCCATTTAAGGTTTAAAACTATTTTTGGGGGAATTTTCTAATTAATCTGAAACTTTCTCGAATTGTTTATGGAGCTCTGTAACTCCAAATTAGTTGATTATAGAGCCTAAATATTACATTTTTATCCTAGAAGTTTTTTGTATATTTATTAGGGAAGCGCCGTGCGTCGGATGTCCGGACGGACGCACGCACGCCGGACCAACGCCGTCCGTCCGATCGCCGGCTCCGCGCCCATCCAACGCGCCCACGCGTTCCACGTGCAACAGACGCCAGGCGGAGTAGTTAGTCGTGCAGTTGATCACGTTTTTCAATTAAACTTCTGATTTTTGTATAAAATTCAAACAGTGTTCAAAATGCGTGGAATAAATTTCATAGTTCTTCTAAAATCATGAGCAACCCATTTTAAATTCTTTTATTTTTTTTGATTTTTTACCACTTTTTCTTTTTTTTTATGTGAACCTTGGAGAAGACACTAATAAAACTTACACCTATACTAGCGAAACTTGGCCGTGTGTTGATGAAACTTGGCCGTGTACTGATGAAATCTGATGAAACCGGGATGAAACTTTGATGTAACCTGATGAAACTTGGATGAAACCTGTTGAAACTTGAATTGACCTGATGAAACTTGAAGAAACTTGTATGAGACCTGTTGAAACTTGCATTAAACCTGATGAAACTTAACAGTTCAGCAAGTTTAACGAATATGAAATCCAAGATTCGGTAGGCGAAACTCAAGTTTCAATAGGCGAAACCTAAGTTTCATCAGGTAAGTTTGTGGATTTATATGACAACATACATCTTGTTTTGTTCATAAAAATACGAGGAACACGTTGGTGCAAACGGTTTATGGATTAGAGCAACCAGCTAAAATTTATGGCGATCAAAAGAAAAAAAACGCTGCGCACGCGTTCCTCGCGCGAGTCCGATCGCCGGACGGCCGAACCACAGTGTTTCCGTATTTATTAAATATTTTTTATGTACAGAAGTTGTTGTTATTTGCTTATTTTCTCGTAGACGTCTGTTGTTATTGTTGCGCGTACTATTGCCCAGAGCCAGTGGTTGATCCCTAGAGCGTTAACTTTTTCAAAGGAAAGGAATAGATACATGTTTCTACCAATATTTAGATCACCTGTCTAATGTATTTACATTATCATTTAATTGTTTCTTTGCATACTTGTTGTTAGTTATTGTGTGAGTACCTATTCATGTTAGTCATTCACTATCATGATGTTCACCTAATTAATTATTATTATGTTACTCTATATTCCTTAGCATGTCCTTTATTTAGTTAGGTTGCACTGGAAAGTTAATTACTCAAAAATCTTATTGAACCTGAGGCTCCGTGTTTACCTTTTTTTGTTAACCCTAAACAAATAAAATTTGCGTAGTTGGTTAGGGGAGACTTCGAAGAGATAGTTCCGAGGCTGACGTGGTATCGTGAGGGTCTTACTAAGTAAGGACCCATGCTTGTGAATTAATAGACCAAACTATACTATACAACAACTTGTGCCTTTGGCCCTGACTTATTACCCTATGAAACCTACTAACCACTTGCCCATATATTGTCCGGATACGGTTCGTCACTTTTTCCCTAGGGGGAGGCTTGCAATCTCCCCTGAGGGGCAGGTGCATCCCTGAGATCAAATGGCTTAATTGGGTAATGACCCCGGGTGGTACCAGAAGTAGTGGGCGCCCTACCACGGCGGGCACCAACGGGGCCGGGGAAACCAAAAGAAAGGGCAGACGAAGTGGTAGATGTAGTGGGCTGGAAAGGTCTTGTATTGTATCTCCCTCAGGATGAGATGAGGCTTGTGGGTAAACGTGTACACACTATAAAGTTAAAAATATTATGATTACCGTGTCCAAGGTCATGGACGGGGCGTGTGGTTTTCACATGTAGTCACACCTTTTTAATAAATAAACTTGACTAGTGTAGGTTTGGTCTGGCCTGATGTGAGATGCATATTTCCTTGTTAGTCTGTAGATCATACATTCACTTTAAAAAAAATTGCTAATCAAACATCATAGGCACGTATTGGGTAGTTTAGGTCATGAGATATGTCTAATCTGAATCAGGAAGTAGGATCTTCATGGAGCAAACACCAGTATGTTTAATTTGTTTGCCACATGGAGCAAATCTTAATGGGTCAAGGATCATTTAGCCAGGCTATTTGGGAGTCCCGGGACAAGAAACCCGTGCCAGATCTAGGCATTGATGTTCCCCTTTGGTTTTGACCCACACTTTGTCTAGTGTTATGTAGGAAGCGGTTGTTCTTGAGGCAAAAGCAAAGCAAGCCATTCCCAAAGGGAAGGGGACTATCAAGAAGACCTTGCGCAAGGCGTGAATTACCGTCGTCGTTTCCATTGTTTCCCCACAGAGGCGGTCCAGCTGGCCGCTAGTAGCCACCAAGGCCGCCACCATTAACGTACCACGTGGATCGCGGCAAATCTCGACGGCCAAAGCCGTTGAGAAAGACCATGAAACTGTCGAGAAAAGTCACTCTCGATGGCCGGCCATCGAGATTTCGTCGTCGAGATAGTGTGGTCGAGAGAGACAACCTTTGTCGACGGCTTGGCCATCGAGATTGTCTATCTCGACGGCTTCGGGCCAACCGTCGTAAGTAATGCGCAGGCCAGACGCGACGTGATGCAGCACCTGTCTCGACGGCTCAATGCTGTCGAGATAGATGCTTGGCAGTCCGCACGGCCCCGTGGCCCAGCCCAATAGGTTTCTCACGACGGCTGCACGGCCGTCGAGATTAATTAGTCCGCCATAGCTGGCTCGGGCATGCCCAGCCCTAGCAGGTGGGGCAATGGACACCTTTCTCGACGACCAAGCCCTAGCCGTCGAAAATGATTGTAGACCAGCAAAACAAATTTTAGAAATTGTAAAAAACACCATAATTTTGCAGCTGCTCCTGCACCCAGCAGCAGCTGCTGCAATCTGCACACCCAAAAAAACCCGCACATTCAAATTTCCCACAATTTCACAGATACACACATATATCTCCAGCAATATCAATATAACACAAATTAATACCATATCTCCGACAATATCAACATCACAATCACAATATCTCAGTATCAACATCACAATCACAATCACAATATCTCCGACATACAAACATCACAGCTACAGTGGTTGGGTGCCGAAGAGCTACTCCGCGAGGTTGGCGACCATGTTCCCGGAGGCGTCCTCGCCCTACTGCGCGTCGTCCTCAGGATGTGGCACGAAGGACGGAGGCGTAGACATGGCAGAACCCGAACCCTGCGAGATTTTTCAATTAGGCATTTGACATATATATACTATGCGACAGTGTATCGATTTGGCACAAGTGACTTATCGCTGGATCACGGAACCAGGGACGTTCGACGTTCGGGTAGTTGGGCGTGGGGATGAAGGTCGGCTGGGTCCCATAGATGCCCGGTGGTGGTGTCGTCTGTCCATCGTAGTCACCCTGGCCAACATAGGTGCCTGGAGGGGCTGGGTGGCTACCGTAGACGGCCGGGCCACTTCTGTAGGGACCGCAGTCCCCACCTGGTCGAGGAGCTACCTACAAGCCCTGCGTGACCACTTGGACTGGCCTGCACATATATTTAATTTCGTTGGTACACCTGATAAGATATGCATCTATAAAAATGAATTGAAGTGCAAATGCGTTACCCCAGCGACGAACGCATCAAGTTGTCGCAGCCTTCTGTCGTAGTCCTCCTACGCTGCCCTCAGGCTATCCTGCATGGCCCTTATCATCTCTCTATCATGGGCCCGCTCCTCCTCGTGCCTCTTCTGTTGCTCCTCCCTCTTCCTCTGTAGGCGCTCCTCGAACTGGCGACGAGTCTCACCCCCTCTCTGGCTATAGCTCCAATCTCGGGCATGTACTCTGAAGACCTGCAACATGTATAATATAGCAATCAGTTTTTATGTTGCAATCATAATATACAAGTGTACGAAAGAGGTCTTACTGTAGGTGGTCGCCACCGATCGCCAGCCGCCCGTGAGCCTTGCCCCCATGTGCTTACGAATCACATGAGGATCGAGAGGAGCCTCCTCTGGATTGCTCTCCTCCCCGTGCTCCTCTCTATAAGTGTCCTTATAACACTCCTACATGCCTTTGTGATAATCAAAATCATACAAATAAATTAATATAAGATAGTTGTATTTGACAATGTTGTCAACACTTACCAAACGGAGATATGCATGGGGATCCAATGTCGGTTGTCCACCAGGCGGCGCCTTTTTTGTGTGGGCCTGCTTCCACACGTCCATCGGGCTGGGTCTAACCCCCGTCTTCGCCAACTAAATTGTAATATGATCATACATGTGTTAGTACGACAATCTAAAGTGATGACGAGTAAAATTTTTTATATTACCAGTTTCTTCCCCAATTGTGCGATCGACCACCTCCCGGTGTTAGATTTGTAGTCCTTAACGCCCCTATTCTTCTTTGCCTTCTTTGACTTCTCCTTCCACTTGGGGCTGTCCCACTTCCTACCTATAGCCTCCCTGGCGTTCTCCTGTCACCACTCAGGACGGACCTGGTTGTATTGACCGGCCATCAAATACAACTGACGACTGGGGCGTGAGGTTTTGCTGCTCCTGTCTCCTATAAAAACAGGGAAAGGTGGAAATTAGTAACAAACACATGAAACTTAAATGTATTGTGAGTAAAGGCTACTGACCTGTGGTACTCCTGAACGGCCGTGACACGGGCATTGGACATCATGGCTTGTACCCTCTACTTCGCCATCCTTTCGATCACAGGAGCTAAATCAGACTGCTGAGGTCCCTCTTGCTGAGCGAACCTGAGCTGAAGTAGGGTATAACAACAGATATGATTAGAAGTAAAACTATATAGATGTTTTAGTTATTGTGTAGCTTGCCCAAAACTCGCGGATGACCTGATCCGCGGCAGTGCTATCCCCATGTGAGGCTAGCTTGTAGTCGTCCCAGCTGTATGCTGGTCTTGCCGTCCTGTCCTGGGTTATCAACCCAGGATAGTATTGCCTCGCCAGGATGCCAAGCGCTATCCCAAGCTGATGCCTCTCGCTGACATCTACCATGGACATTGCTGCACATTTAAAACAAAGGTGTAACAGGTTTATATAATTAAAATCGACAATGTCAAAAAAGTAATTTGCTACAAAAAGGTGTACCTATCACCGTCAATCTGGATCGTCGGTCGCCCAGACTGCTGAGGCGGTGCGGCCCTCACCTTGTTTGGGCCTCTTTTCCTCCTACTTGCTTGAGAGGACGACCCTCCCTGGCTATCTCCTGCCCCGAACGCACTAGCTCCACTCTCCTGCGTCAGAGCTAGCTCTTGCCCAGGTTCAGAGGCCTCCTCCTCCTCCTCCTCCTCCTGTGCATGCCACTGGGGGTTGACGAACCTACGCAGCGGCATATCCTGCCTATGAAAATTAAGGAATAGTTAGTCAAATAAATAATGTAAATCTCAAGAAATAATTGAAAGTGAGATATTTTAGTACACGCATGTAACCTCAGATATGTATAATATCTAGCAGTAATTATCGTCGACATCCAAAATATCTTCGTTTAATGATCCCACGTCATTCGGCTCTTCTTGAACCTCTTGTTCTTCTTCGACATCTGGGTCTTCAATTGCTTGTAGTTCGTCAAGTCCTGACCCAATATCGACTATCAATGTGGTGTTTAGTCGGTGATCCTGTGTTGGACCCTTGTAATCATCGGTTGTTGGGTCTACCAATCTCCCTGGCTGACGCACCTTGAACATAACTCACCACGACTTCAAATCTTCCTTAGCACTGCCTTTTATAGGTTTTTAGCATGGATAGGAAAGATAATACACCTGCTCACCCGGAAACAACTTTAAGGGGGGCAGTGGACAAAACAAAGTTTAGGGGACTAAGTGAGATTTTCGACCAACTTTAAGGGGCAACAGTGTAATTTACTCTTTAATTTTTAAAATAAATTCAAAAAATCTTTGGTGCTGCGTAATGGCTAATATTGTTTACAGCATGAAAATTTACCACCGTGAAAATTTGTATGCTCAAATTATGACCGCAAAAGGAGTTACATATGTAAGGGGTTATATCGGGCAGAGTATTAGTTAGCGTTCTATATAGTTTTATGAAATACGGATGAGAGAGATAATATAATTTTTACGTTTTCACCATTTAATCGGAACACCGTTGTACATAGATCATTGCATTAGAATGTAACAAATTGTACCATTTTAAAAATATTTACATATAATTTATTAGTTTTAAATATATATATATATATATATTATATGTTACATTATTTATAAATACAAAAAAAAATTTAAAATAGGATGCAACATGATAACATTTTGTACCATTATCTATTTTTTAAAAAAATTGAGAATGTTTCACATTTTGTTTTCAAGTTACGTACATTTTTAATTAAATTGGTAAATAAACATCTCTGCAAATTATGAAATATTTTTTTAATTTTTTTAAAAATATAGGCCAGCCCACCAGTAGAGTAGATGAGATAATATCGAAGGCATACGACCGTCGAGACTGAGTCCTGAACATCGAGTACTGATGGGCCGGCCCATACACAATTCTTGACTGCTTAGGTGTAGCCGTCGAGAAAGTTGTTTTCCCGCCTTCGCGAAAACCAGGAAAATGCGCACGCACGGGCTTGGGCGACCTTATCTCGACGGCTGTGTGCTGGCCGTCGATACTAGTTTTGGCCATCGAGATTTTGTGCGATTCCTGTATAGTTAGCCCGGCCCGATATTCCTCGGTAGGTCGGTTTGCTCCATACTATATAAACAGGGCCCCTACGGCGTGTAGAGGGGACCTGAGGCTTAGAGCTTTCGCATTGTCGCATACGACTCGCCGAGACTTGTTCATCTCGTCGAGTTCCACCTTGTATTCATCCCTGATATATAAGAGAAGCTGGACGTAGGGCTATTATCTCTCCCGAGAGGCCTGAACCAGGATAAAAACCCCTGTCTCCTGTTCGTTGCTGTTCGCATCGTTTGGCGTGTCTCCTATCTCATCTTTGAAGAACCTTGGTTGACTTGAGATCGATATCTCAACCGTCGACACTAGTCATCGCCGCCACCATAACAGAGCTATGGCACCGTCGCCATGGCCACCCTGGTCATGCGACTCTCTCTCGTCTAGCTAGCTCATCTGCTATTCCTTGCAGTACATCCAAGCCTGGCCATCTTTGCCATGCCTGTCAGTTGGGTCGACATGTTCGCCTTCCCTTTGAGTCCTCCACCTCCCGCGCCACCAACAACTTTGAGTTAATACATTGCGACTTGTGGACGTCCCCTGTTGCCAGCGTCTCAGGTTACAAGTACTACCTCATAGTTGTTGACGATCGCTCCCACTTCATGTTGACCTTTCCCCTTCGCGTCAAATCCGACACTTTTCCCATCATTTCTCACTTCTTTGCCTACGTCCATACTCAGTTCGGTACCACTGTCAAGTGCGTCCAAGCCGACAACGGCCGCGAGTTTGACAACTCCTCCTCCCGTTCCTTTTTCCTCACTCACGGTGTTGTTTTTCGCATGTCCTGTCCATACACCTCACCTCAGAACGGAAGGGCCGAGCGCGCCATCCGTACCACCAACGACGTTATGCGCTCCCTTCTGTTCCAGGCCAGTCTTCCCCCCTCATTCTAGGTGGAAGCTCTCCTCACAGCCACATACCTCTTAAACCGGCGTCCCTCTTCCACTCTTTTTGAGTCTACCCCTTTCTATGCCCTTCACGGGTCTCATCCCCCATACACCCACCTTCGCGTGTTTGGTTGTACCTGCTATCCTAACCTCTCTAGCACCGCGCCGCACAAGCTCGCGTCGCGCTCCTTCCTTTGTGTCTTCCTCGGGTACTCCCTAGATCACAAGGGGTACCGGTGTATGGATCTTGCGTCCAACCGCATCATCATATCCCGTCACCTTTGACGAGACCACCTTCCCGTATGCCTCGAGTTCCTCCGCAACGTCCTCCCTGGACGATCTCGACTTTCTCACTGACTACGCTGGTCCTCCTCTCCCCATAGGAGTACGCGTCTCGTCTTCCTCCACAGGTACTTCGTCGGCCACCTCTGCCCCAACGGCGGTCACGTCGGCCGCCCCTGCACCGACGACGATCGCCTCTGCTCCGACGGCCGTCATCACTGCCCCTCCGCAGGTCGTTGCCAGTAGTGCAGGCCACTTAGCTCCCGCTGCCCCTGTTGGTACCGTTCCACAGGTTGTTGCCAGCGGGGCTTTCCTGGACGACCGGCAACCGCACGCGGTACCTCAGATGGTCTACCACCGCCGTGGCTCTTCGTCACGCACCACGGTCACCGCTGCCCCCGCTGCCTCTTCTTCGCAGGCCGTTGCCCACGGTGCCCCAGACTCCGTGCTACAAGTGCCATCCGCTGCCCCTGCCGGCCTTGTCCCGCAGGTTGTTGCTAGCGAGGCCCCTCCACCGCCACCTGCTCCTCTACCGGCTCCCGCTGCCCCTGTTGGACCTCCTCCACAGGTTGCTGCTAGTGGGGCCGCTCCTATCGCGGCGAATGACCACCCCATGATCACTCGTCGCAAGGCAGGCAAACAAATCAAGCCCCCGGACAGCCTCATGCTGCATGTCTCAGCGCTACCTCCTCCTCCCACGTCAGTCCGCGCTGCCCTCGCCGATCCTAATTGGCGGGCTGCCATGGCGTGGGTGTATGAGGCCCTACGTGCCAACGGCACGTGGGACCTCGTATCACGACCAGCTGGGGCAAACGTGGTAACCGGGAAGTGGATCTTTAAGTACAAGCTCAATGCCAATGGCTCTCTTGACCGCCACAAGGCTCGTTGGGTCCTTCGGGGCTTCACTCAGCGCCTCGGAGTTGACTTCGATGAGACATTCAGCCCTATTGTCAAGCCAGCCACCATTCGGACGGTTCTCACATTGGCCATCTCTCGTGGTTGGTCCGTTCGTCAGTTGGATGTAAACAACGCTTTCTTACACGGCCTGCTTGACGAGACAGTCTACTGCGCTCAACCATCAGGGTTTGTGGATCCATCTTGTCCCAATTATGTCTGCCTTCTTCGCAAGTCCCTCTATGGTCTTAAGCAGGCACCGCAGGCGTGGTATAGCACTATTGCTTCACATCTTCGAGCATTGGGGTTCGTCGAGGCCAAGTCAGACACCTCACTGTTTATCTACTGGAAGGGCTCGGACACAGCTTATCTTCTGCTCTACGTGGATGACATTGTGCTGACCGCCTCCTCTGATGATCTTCTCAGGCACACAGTTTCAGCTTTAGAGCAGGCTTTCTCTCTCAAGGATCTCGGGCCCTTGCACCATTTCCTTGGCGTCTCGAAGATCCCACAGTCTGGCGGTCTTCTCCTCTCTTAGCTGCAGTACATCATGGACATTCTGGACCGTGCAGGCATGAGTGACTGCAAATCCTGCTCCACACCAGCGGACACCAGCGCCAAGCTCTCGGCAGGCGGCACTTCAGTTTCTGATGCCACTCTCTATCGCAGCCTGGCAGGTGCCCTACAGTACTTGACACTGACACGACAGGACATCACCTACGCCGTCCAGCAAGTCTGTTCGTTCATGCATGATCCGCGGGAACCCCACTTCACTGCTCTCAAGCGTATACTGCGGTACCTTCGTGGCACTCTGGAGCTTGGTCTGCTCCTTCGTCGCTCCGCCACCACGACCCTCACCGCCTACACCGACGCTGACTAGGCCAGCTGCCCAGATACCAGG
Source organism: Raddia distichophylla (assembly GCA_005191435.1). Taxonomy (NCBI): domain Eukaryota; kingdom Viridiplantae; phylum Streptophyta; class Magnoliopsida; order Poales; family Poaceae; genus Raddia; species Raddia distichophylla. The sequence goes on from SPJY01003583.1 coordinate 535,209, forward strand.
AGGTCCACGTCGGGCTACGCCGTCTTCCTCGGCGACAACCTAGTGTCCTGGCCGTCCAAACGCCAGCACACGGTCTCCCATTTCAGCGCGGAGGCTGAGTACCGCTCGGTCTCCAATGGCGTCGCCGAGGCCTGTTGGCTTCGTCAGCTGCTCCAGAAGCTCCACAGTCCGCTGCAGAAGACCACCCTCGTCTACTGCGACAACGTCAGCGCGGTCTACCTATCCACCAACCCGGTGCAGCATCAGCGCACCAAACACGTCGAGATTGATCTTCACTTCTTCCGTGAGCGGGTTGCTCTCGGTCATGTGCGCGTGATGCACGTTCCGACGTCGTCCCAGTACGCTGATATTTTCACCAAGGGCCTCCCCAGTACGGTCTTCCTCGAGTTCAGGACCAGTCTCAACGTCTGCGCACCGTCCGTTCAGACTGCAGGGGAGTGACTGAGTGACTGTCCTTTAATTGGATCGCATTTTTACTTCTTTGGTCACTCTGTTTCGACCACGGGGGAGTGTTCTGCGATTGTTTTGTACCAGTCTCAACGCCATGTTTGCGTCGTTCAGACTACGGGGGAGTGTTAGAGTATATTGGGCCCTAGGAGGCTGGCCCACCTAGTGTACTACTACTGATACTCTACTGTGCAATACAGAAAAATCTAATTCTCTCATTTATCACAGGCCACCGATCTCACAGAGGTAAGAGAGCTCCGAAAGTGGGTAACAAGTTACGTTGCTAAATGCTAACTACCCAGGCCAGTGGTCCACCATCACGTAGATCTCAAACGTTCTTCACTCAGCGCAACATCTAAAGCTGACACAAGAACAGTTTGCTCAGCGCAAAGAGGAACTCCAGCCCAAGGGAGCTAGAGGAGTTGGATGCTAAGCTAGGCCGAAGCCCGCCTGCTATGTCGAGCACATCTGCCTGGCCAGGCCAGCGAAATCAGCATCCAAGAGGAACAAGATCGATAGAAACGTACGTCCTGGCCCCGCCACCAAAGAGGTGAAAGCAGTCTCACCAAAAATGCTATAGCGATTGGTTTGTATGAAAAATGATAAATTTTTAGTTATAGTATTTATTTTTAATTTAAGCTAAAAATTAAGAGAAGTAGTACGTATTTGTCGCTGCAGTTCTATTCAGAGCACTCCCAACCGTCAGGTGCTGCCCAAGAAAAACACAGACACGATCACACAAAACTGCGGGGCAAATCATGCATGTCCATCACATTAAGACCGCTGGATTAATCACATTGATCTCCACAATGATGTGATAATTGATCGATGTCTGCTGTCCGCATGTCAAATCTCGGGTGTGTCATACATGCACCAGTCGATTGACAACATTCAAAAGTTCAACCAATCGAAAGTCATAATTGATTACTCACTAATCCTGGTGTGATCTGCAGCCAGTCCTAGCCCACTGAACCTTGAACTTTCACGCACATCAAATCAGCAGGTTGATCGTCATAGCATTATAAAGAACCAACCTATATACATGTCCCACATATTATCATCCATACAAAAGAAGAAATAATGCAGATGAGCACAAGACAACAGGAATCTGCAACTAGCTATGGGCAGCATGTTTGCCCATCCCCGATAAGATGGATAAGAAACATGTTTTTTCCACGTCTATTAATTATAAGGAGAGTTCTGTGCGCACAAGGAGTTCTTAGATATGGATTACAAATCTTAAAGCACATCCCACTGCATGTACAACATAGCAAGAGCCTAGGGGGAAGTATAGATAAAAAGGGTTTTTCTAGCTATGTAGAATAATGGAGCTGCTTAGGTGGGTCTAGACTTGCTTCCAAAAAGTTATAGAATATTATAAGAACCAGGACCTAAAACTAGCATCTCTTGTCCCTTATGACCCACGCCTCACTCTTCTATCCAACTCACCCGTCCACGTGCTCTGATATAACTAGCACATGCGTATCTTCTAGCCTTTTCAGAAACCAGGGGTTCGTAGTACTTATGAACCGGTACTGATGAGTCTGCGTGACAGTTGGCCTATACTCACATGCGAAAGGAATTTTTACTGTTGCCTTCAACCGGTCCTGAAAGTCCGAATCGCTAATGTTTCTACAAACTGGTATTGATTCCACTATCGGTACCGCTTACAATCCAACTGGTACTAATATGATGGTATAATATATAGCCTAGTCTAGTAATGAGAGTAATTAGCTTTGCTTCTAGTGCTTGACTTTCGTGTATGCCTAGTATTTTAAGCACCACTTCCTTTATATTTATATAGGTATTAAGGACAATTTTTTTTGTAAGGACAGAAGAGCTACTCGATTCAATCTAAGAAAAAAAAAATAGAGATACAAGGAGGAAGAAAAACCACCGGACGACGCTAAGCCCCAACACAACAACACGGCGCTAACATGGCCGCTAACAACAACTTTGGCGCTAAGCCCATCGCAAATCTAGGCTACCAACATGGCCTAACTAAGACAACTATACCATCACAACCAGGCGCCCAACACGAAAACAATACAACCATCAACAAAGACATGCAAGCATCCGACAAGACCACAGCTCCCAAACGAACCTTCCACAAGGTAGCAATGACAGAGACGCCGTCGTCGCCCGCTTGTTGGACTAGATTTTCATCTGAAGGGGTTACTTCCATTATCTAAAAAAATAATATAACCTCTCTCCTTAAGTTCATGTGCTCTACGGTGACTCTGCCAAGAGCGAACATGCCCAGCAAGGGCCTGGTGGTGCAGAACCTCATCGCCGTCGTGCTATGTGGTGGAGCTTGACCTCTTTCGTGCAATAACTATGGTGGACCTAATTAATAATAGTCAAACAAAGATTTTTTGGCACGACAAATGGCTCCAAGGTGCGGCCCCTAAATTCTTAGCCCCACATGTATTCGCTATTCCCAAGGTCAAGCATCCTTCGACGCCAATTAGATGAACAACTACTCATGGATCAACTCGGTTAGCCATTGTCACACTCCGAGGCAACTCCAAGACTATCTTTTCCTTTAGTCACTCGGCCAACAAGTTGACCTAGATCAATCAACCAAAGATGTCTTCTTGTGGACAGCAATGCCTAATGGCAATTACTCATCGAGATCAACGTACAACCCTCAATTTCCTTGGAAGCACTTGTTGGGGCTTAGCACACCAAATCTGGATGGCCCGCATTAAAAATAAGTTCAAATTCTTTGCTTGGACCATGGTGCATGGAAAATCAACACAACAGAGGTGCTCGCTTGGAAAGGGTGGTCGTACAGCCCCTCTAGCTCCCTTTGTTTTAGCAACCAAGAGACGCTCAACCACCTTGCTTGCTTGTACTGCGTGGAACATTTGGAACGAGAGGAATATGTGTGTTTTCCACTCGAGGCACCTTCTCCACAGCTTGGTGGTGTTAGACATGCTCATGGGCAGTCTGAATCGACCTAACCAGTGCATCATGCCAGGTTCGGGCCTCGATTTGAAGCCCAACCATCAGGCTCTGGCCCAAGGCTGCGAATTCAGCTGTGGCTAGGCCAGGTTTTGGGTCGGGCTCAGGCTCGAATTTGAGGCCTGGTGCATCGGGTCAGGCTGGGCTCGAGCCTGGTCAAGCCTGATCCAAAGCTCAACTCAATTAGGAATTTGATCAGGTCTAGATGGTGGCGAGGATGGGAGAGGAGACGTCGATCACTCTAGTTAAGGCCTCACCACCCACCCTGTAATAGTCGCGTAGTTTGTGGTGTTCTCTTTCGTGATTTTTTTTTAATCATATGACATTGCGCCTGTCTCTTTGCTAATTGCATGCCCATATCCTTAATCATACGCGGGATCGACCGAGTTGCTTTTTCCCAGACGGATATGATCCCCATGATTCATGAATTCGCAGCTGCTCGATGGATCATCCGCAGCCGTCGACCCTTGTACTAGTGGCGGCGCGCACGGCCGCTCGGGAGGGGTCCCCCGGGGCCATGCACGGCGACGCATGCGCCGATCCTCCGCCGTGGTCGCCGTCGATCAGGTCTTGCTCTCGCTGCAGGCAAGAAAGGGCACCATGTGGGTGTGAGACCCACATGGATCGATCGAATATACTCCCTCCGTTCGTGAAAAGAAGTTGTTGTTAACTTTACGACGCATGTTTGACCATTAATGTTATTAAAAAATTATGTAAATATTATTTATTTTGTTATGATTTGGTTTATTATTAAATCTATTTTAAGTATGACTTATATTTTTACATATTTATAATAAATTTTGAATAAGACGAATGGTCAAACATGTGTTCAAAAGTTAACAACGACTTTTTTTGCGAATGGAGGGAGTACCAAACAGTACAGTAGTGACCATGCATGACAGGGAGATGAGATGTGTAAATGGGGCATGATGAGCAAGGGAATATATAATAATGGCGATCGTTTGGGACGACGACGGTAATGTCCATTAATTAGTGGGGTGCGTGGGAGTACTTTGGAATAATTAGCAGTGCTCCAAATCCTCCTCTGACCTTAGTGCATGAACCCCAGGGGCTAGGGGTGTGATAGTGTTGCTGACTTGCTGGTCCGAGCAAACATGATGCGTCCGCAACACGTTCAAGTTAGCATGCAGGCACGTGTCTCTCTCGATGAGGTTTTTCTGGGTGCTTCTAGTAGACCGAGGCCATGTGTCCTGAACCTATCCATTTTGAGAAGTAGTTTTGGAAAGTACTCCCTCCTGTTTCTTTATAAGACGTATTTTGTTTCATTAGGATAAAACTTTAACTAACAATTACTTCATTTATATGTCATTTATGTGATACAAAATCATACTCATATGTAAGTACTTTTGAATACAAATCTACGAACATCAATCTTGTGTTATAGCAAAAGTTATGTATTGATGAAGCAATTGTTGGTCAAAACTTTGTCCTCACGAAACAAAATACGTCTTAAAAAAAAAGAGGGAGTAGGATTGTTTGGTTAGGAGAGGACTTTCAGAGTTTTTTTAAAAAAAAATTAAGATAAAATTTTCCATTATCTAAAGAACTAGTGGATAGAAGTCTGTCGCGGCTGTAGTTTTAAGCCATGACAAACGTAATAGCCTTGTACGTCCTTTTTTCATAAAAATTATTGTCACGCGAAAGTGATGGATTCATTGTAATACTATATACCAAAGGATTTTCTATGATCTTATTTTCTATGAAATTGTTTACTAAATCCTCTAAAAGATCCCTTCGTCGTCTAAACTTTATTCACACTTTACACTACATTTTTTACAATATTCGTTATCGAGTAACTGTCTCTAAAATGTCAAATACACGGTGCTTTAGAGGATGTGCTAGCCATGACATTAGCCTTGATTCTACGTACCATAAATCAAACTAAACTTTTTAGGAAAAGGATTACAATACAAAGTAGAATTTGGTTGTTGATTACTACCGGAAAAAGTACATCATATATCCCTCACGGTCGTGAATTTTTCTGACGGGCCCACAATAAAAATCAAGAATTCCTATTTCTATGATGGGAATGATAATAAATAATTCCTTCCGGTGACCCCAATCGTTTAGGAGTCCTCGACCTCCAAAAATAATGAATCAGCGGGAAATCCAAGAAAGGATGAAGTCATGGTGCTTAAAGATGAATCTTGCTCACACTAGGCACTCAAATCTTACTCTTCACTCCCCCTCTAAGATTAGAACTCGAGAACACAAGATGAGAGGAGCTAGGGCTCAAGGAGAGAGCGAACTCTCAATTTTACATGGAAGAGCCGTTGGACTTCAGTGTTGATAGGTAGGAGTAAAGAGGGGCAATATTTACCTTACTTCTCCAAATAGTCGTTGCACTTACACAAACTCAACCCGGACTATCCGGGTAAGTGCCCGGGCACTCCGGGTTGGGTCCATCTGCCTAAACTAAATAGCAACCCGAGCCACCAAGCCTGGATATTCCGAATTGGAGCTTGGATACTCCGGAAAAGATAGCACTGGCCGGAAGACCTAAGGGGGTAAGCCCAGACAGTCCGGACTGGAGCCCGGATACTCCGGTTGACATTGAGGGGTTCCATGAAGGTGAGATAGGTTTTAGGTTTTGGGCGTTCTCTCTAAACAAAAATTTATCTATGAGCACTGAGTATATCGCAAAGCTATTTTCCGTCGTATCCCTCTTAATAGTACGACCATCCTTGACTCAATTAAATTAAAAGTAATTTCAAAGAACGGAGTCCAAACAATGTTTTCTCCTTTGATCAACCGAGGGTTGTCCAATTCATCTTGGTTATATGTTGGACCAAATCTGATCAAAATAATATTTAAAGAAACACGTTAGTCCCTTAATCGTTTTGTCATTATTCACCAAAACTCATAAAGAGGACTAGATGCACTTTCTGTAGCCATTCAACAAGTGTGTCACATTAGCAGGTGCGCACCACAGATGCTAGCTAGAGTCGGGGAAAGATCAGGCTAGGACCGCTGCACCCGCTGCCTCCCTACGGTTGCGGCCACATGACGGCCGTCGTCTATTCTAGAAAATAAAATGGCAGGTGGTGCAAGCGGAACTCAAACCCGAGGCCTCACGTGTGAGCCGCACTCAAGCACCACACGCTAGCCACATGATATGGGATTTTTCATTTTGCTTGATAGATATAGGCGCCGGATCTTTTTAAACATGAGGGCGCGGGGCTTTATGGCGGACAGCTTGAATACTTACCTTTGATCATCTGTATATATATGGCCCATGCATATACCTCTGTGCGTCGCGGGCCCCATTGGCCAGGCCATGGAATGCATCATTTTTTTAGTGGAAGTGTATATATGCCTTCCTTCTTTGATAACTGAAAATTAGCTTTCTGGTCATGATTAGTTGTACATACGATCGAGAAGCTGGTTAATTAGACAAAGAAAAATATGGCCAGTTTGTCTCCAGTTGAGGGAAGCATTATCCCCCAAGTCCAGCACTAAGTTATTGTAATCTTGGCTATCCCCAGAAGTCTTCAAATATCTGTACTGCAACGTGAGTAAATGAAGGCAACCTTTTCTAGGTGGGAATTTGTTGCTTATAGACAACGCCATTCAGCAGAAATAACTTAATTAGCACTTTTTGCAAGTTCTTATCATTCGGATCACATGCTCAGATTCGAATTAAATGAGTTACAATTCAGTGCAACCCTATGAGCTTTCTTACCGCTTAGAGCATATTTAGTCGGCTAGCTATTAAGTGTGTCAACTCAACATTCCGCTTATACAAAGAGAAGAAAAGAGAGAAGATATAGATTAGCTACTAACTTACATTCAAAATATAGCTGATTTTAAGGTGTATGTATGCTATTACATATATGTACAAATCCAAATAAATTTTGTAGACTCTGTTATGGTTAGTTTACTGGAGAGGTTGTCTATATGCTTTCTATATATTGATGAACATGTACGAATATTCCTTATGACTAGTGGCTAACTATACTACCAGAGACGTTTTTAGTAACGTTGGTGATTAATCTATCCTAACTTATATGCATGATGGCTACCAAATCAGTTGAGCAATCTATCTCACCGCAGGAATTAAATACTGACTAGTTTCTTGAGTCCACGGTCTAAACCATGCCTTGCACATGAGTACCCTGTGACATAGGTTAACTGCGCGCCTTGCTAACCAGATCAAACATAAATATCCAACTAGCTAGAGCTATTGAATTGCATTGCCCAAATCTAAAAACCGAGCCTATCAGTATCAGATTTGCTAATTCTCGAGTGTCTAAAATTATCTTGTAACAGTAAATTTCATGCTAAAGAGACACCTTGCCGATACAGACAATCAACGTCGGAGGCACAAACAAAGCCGTCGACAAAACTTCGGCACCCCTCCCGCCTGCGAACCAAAAATCAAATTTACTGCCCTATACGGCAAGCTATGTCAGCGGCCACCTCCCTGCCGACGACACATGTCAACTCTATTCCGCTGAGCCGATTAAAATTCAAATTTTCCAGCCCGCCCAACGTCTAACGGCAAATAAATAAAATAATCAGCGGCCGCTAGCGCTAGGCTTGAGGGTAATCTGTGTTGGCGGTATTTTACAGATCGCCGACACAGGTACTGTGGATGGCGTGTGGCCCTGCATGCGCAGATTAGGTTGCTCATATGACCATCAGTGTCGGCGGTTCTCAGTTAGGCCGCGGACACAAGTTCTGTGGCTGACATGTGGCCCCCGCAGAATAGGGTGCTGATAGCACCATCAATATCGGCGACCTATGGTTAGGCCGCCGACACAGAGCCCTCCCCCCTCAAGATCGCCGTCTTTCCGGCCCATCCTCGACCACACCGGCACTATCCTTTGTGCAATGTTAGCCTGTAGGACGTGCACTACACATAAGGACTCATTTCACGGGGGAGTATCGACCTTGGTTGGAACTCTAGTACAAGTTCCATTGAAAACTTAATGTCGTATTAGCTTCGGGCCGCAACGACGTTAGGTTTCAAAGGAACTATTATTAGAGTTCCAACGGAGGTCGATACTTCTAGGTGGAATGAGTGCTTATGTCTAGTGCATGCCCTACAAGCTTACATTGCACAAATGATATTGCCGGTGGGCCGTGGGTGCACCGGAAAGGCGGCGACGCTGAGGTGGAGGGTTTAGTGTCGGCGGCCTAGCATGATGCTGCCGACACAGAGGAAAACTTGTGGGCGGTACAGCATGGACCGCCGACAGAAGTTGTGTCAATGATGTGCGGGCACGATGAATGGGGTGCTCATAGCACCATCAGTGTCGGCGGTCTCATTGGATGCCGCCGACATATATGCTTCTCTATCATCAGTTCGTTTTATGCCGCTGACATGTGGCCCATGCGGTTTCTTTGTGCCGCTGACGCACAATATGTCGTCGGTCGAGTGGCCTGTGTCGGCGGCCGACACAGCCAGAATGTTAAAAAAAGGGGCTTGTGTGCTACATCCTTAGACCTAGCGCACGGGCCCCCCACCGCTGCACTTGCGACGCGCTGCCACCGTCGCACTCGTGCCCCGCTACCACCGCCGCCGCGTCGTCGCCTCCTCCACCACGCCGCCCCCTCCCCTCCTCCACCACCGCGCCGCCGCCTCCCCTCCTCCTCCGCGACCGCCTCCGTCACGCCTCCCCCTCCTTTGCCGCGCCCCCTCCCCTCCTCAGCCGAGTCGCCGACTCCCACGCCTCCCGTGGCCCCGAGCCGCCGCCCTCTCCGCCGCCTCCGAGCCGGCGTCGACTTCCCTCCGCCACCGAGCTGGCGAAGGGGCTTTCTTCGAACCGGCGTCGTCACTATTTTACGGCTGGGCACGCCCCTGCCCCCGAGACGGCACCGCTATTGCTCTAGGTCCGGCGTCGCCACTGCCACCGAGCCGGAGCCGGAGCCGCCGCTTCTTTCCTTGTGTCGTCATCGTCACCGGAGGTAATTCTCTTTCGCTAGCGCCCCTTTTTTGTATGTGGTAGCTGTGTTGTCGGTGGTTTGTGAGCCGATGACATTAGTAGTGATGATTAATTAGTTTTGCAACATAATTATTCTTCTATAACATAAACGAAGCTAGAGTCAAAACCTGTTCGGAGGGGCGACACATTTTCGCAAGGAACTTGGACGGTGATTCGTTGTGTTCCATTACGAAAGATGTCATGCTTGCGAGCTGTCCATATTTTGGACAGCCCATTGATGTTCATTTGGATACGGTGGTCATGGCCACGGGGGTGTACGGGTCGGAATACGGATGGAATAACCTAGTCGTTCTTCTAGTGCATAACATAAGCGGTACGCCGTACCTGTCGTTACACTGGGGGGCTGCGGGGTTATGCTGTCGGAATTCCGACCCGTACACCTCCGTGGCCATGACCGCCGTATACAAACGAACATCCGTGGGTGGGTAAGCCCTCCTATGTAGATAGAGATGTAACGTGTAACATAAACTGGGCTTTTGGTCTGATCTCACTAGGAAGATACATTGTGCACAAGGTTTCTCATCAGATTCTAATTTGGGATATTGAGTATAGAAGATCGACGGTGGATGTACGATGGATGGAGGAAGTCTGGGCGGCACATGACCGAGTGGTTCGACAAAGCTGAAGCTTTCGTGGAATATGCTTTCCATAGGTTCCCTAACAATAAGACAGTGGTCGTGCCATGTCCCTGAGCGACATGCTTGAACAAAGAGAGGAGGACCAAGAGGGATCTTAGTGAGCACCTCTACAAGCAAGGCTTCAAGCCAAACTACTTTGTTTGCGTTTATCAGGGCGAGAAGAAGCGTCCGGCGCAGCTATTTAGACCTTTGGATTTTGAGTAGGGCTACGACAACGTCGAAGTCGATAAACCGGAGGAGCCCACTGATGATGTGGCTCGGGCGTACGATATCTCCCCCGAGGAAGAGTCCGAGGCACTTTCCCAGCACTTCGAGAATCTTCTCAATTCTACCAAGTTGCTGCTGCATGAGCATACCAATGTCACTATGCTGTCGGCGGTGTCGCGTTTAGTGACGGTGAAAACCAAATACAACCTATTGGCCAATTGTTTCAACGACCTTTGCAAACTTTTGGACAACCTACACCAACAAGGTCAGGGGCCAACATGAGCCAAAAAACTTGCTGGGGGTGCTCCTTAGGCACTTCTACCCCGGGCGAGTGGGAAGGGGAGGTGAGCGACTACTCGCTCGTCAGTGACAAGGAGGGAGGAACTATCGTCGATGCCGTCATCGAAGAGTTCTGGGTAACTCTGCGACGAGTTCGGTGGGAGGGGTCACGGCAGATACGGCACGATGGACTCCGTGGTGTCGCCACATTCTTACAGGGGCGAGATCAAGGCACGTCGTTAGCAGGCCTCCTCTTCGGCCCGTGCCCAGGTTGAAGCTCAAAACAAGCTTATCGCGGAGCTTCAACAACAGAACGCCTTAATGAGGCCCAACAAGAGGCGAAAGACAGGCGGATGCGTGCCGTGGAGGAACAGAACGCCTTCATGATGCGGTTCATGCAACTGGTAACTAACATTGTGTGTGTGTGTGTGTATGTTATCCTTTCTGATTCATACGCTAATTAGCATCTTGTATCCATAGGCATATCCACAGGCGTTCCGACAGGGGGCGGGGAGCTTCGGTGTGCCATAGATGCCAGCTGTGCCGCCGTTCGTCTTCACGCAGATGCCGGGTGCCCCGATGACGCAGCACGGCAATCTCCCGCCCTTCGTTGCGCCCGCCTTCGGACAGTTCGGCACTGCAACAGCGCATTCTCTAGGGGTAAGCCATCGAAACCTTCGTTTTCTTGTTTCAACTCAAATGCATGAACCTAATATTTGTTCTTTTCATATTTAGGTCTCTGGCTCGGCCACGCCAGCCTTAGAAAGGGCCGCCGACATAGATGTAGGCAGCGTGGGCGGTTCAAGAAAAGGCCACCGACACAGGTATACTCTCGTGCACAATCTGGGTACATGTGCTCCATCTGTGTCGGCGGCATATGGATAAGCCGCCGACATTTCTCTGCCACATGTTGCTCCTTCCTTTGTTCCCGGGGGCCCACGCTGCCAGAGCAAAGTTTACGTCGCCGTGCCATGAAGGGTACCTGTGTCGACGGCTACGTGAGCCGTCGACATTGACCTAACCCAGGCGGCTACCCCTGAAGCGGAGAATTATCGTCGGGGCCGACGACAGAAAGTCCTGTGTCGTCGGAGCTGCATCGGCCTTGACATCAATTCCTGTAGTGACTATATAGATGTGCTAAATACATGTGCTCACATACTTTTCACTTCTAATGTTTCAAGTCATTATGCTTGTTTCAGTCATTCTAAAATTGCACACCGATAAAAAAAGTTGCATCTGTTAATAATGTGCAACTTTATATAGTATAGTGCAATTCTATCAATAAACTAATTTTATTTTCAAACAATTATGTCCCATATAACATATATCCTAGCTGTTATACGTTTCATGTAATACATAATTCTGATCCACTTTAATGCCTCCTCCGCTCATTATTACAGCTATTGTTAGTAAGTACACTTACATTTTATTTAATTAATAACTCAATAAAACTGCAATATCATATAAATACTTTTCAAGCCAAATATATAAATATTATTCTTATGTGTGCAATCTAAAATGGGTCCCAAATGAAATGTGCAAACCATGAAAAAAATGATCTTTTTTAGTAAAGCAAAAATAATCTTTGTAAACCATGTGCAATCTAATTTGTGTGCAGCTCATGTTTGATCTATAATTTTTCATAATGTTTTGTCTGGAATCCAAACAGGCCATGTTTATCTGGTTTTGGTTTCTAGGGAACAAAAAAAACATTAAGAAACAAGCATAGTTGATGGCAAAAGTAGAGTTCTTTGCTTTAAAATTAAGATATTAATTAACGGCTCAGGTTGAACTCTAACTTGCACGTATATATTATCAAATGGTAGATATTTGTGGTCAAAGAGAATATTTTATGTAAAGAACGGCTTAATTAGTAGTCAAATCTTTCATACAAAATATATATTCAAGCCTATATATTCTATGGGCGAGTTGAATTGTTGAAAGCTGAACTTCGAGAGCATGTAGAAGTAGCATTGAAAAGCTAGCTCACTTGATTTGATTTCCTTTTGACATCTTGGAGATGTGGATTCGCTGTCAAGAAGTCAAATTGTTTGGTGTTTGAAATTAAATACTTCAGCTAAGTTGCAGATGCACACAATTTAATTAGAACAAGTTGACCCATACATACGTGACATAGGACAGTGTGAAGGGGCAGATCAAGAGCGTTAGCCTGTTAGAGCTGGTGTCAAGGAAGACCCTATTCTTTTCGGATAATCATTTATTGTCTATCGCTATCTCACCACGCGGATCGCACAGATTCTCGACAGCCAAAGCCGTCGAGACAGATGACCAAACCGTCGAGAGAAGCCATTCTCAACGGTCGGCCGTTGAGAGACAAGGCCTTCGTAACAGCTCTATCGAGAAAAATGTCTAGTCTCGACTGTCATCAACACAAACAATATCGATGGCCTTAGACGAACGATCGACAAAATGAGCCGAGCGGCCGGCCACGGTGGCCGACATCTGCCTCGACGGCTCGGCCGTCGAGAGAACAAGACAGCAGGCCGCGGACGTGATCCGGCCCGGCCCATCTACTCTTTCTGTCAGGTTGGGCCCACTTTAGTTCTTCTCGACGATTCTTATGAGCTGTCGAGAGTTTTCATGGGCGGCCAAAGCTGGCTAGTTGCCTACCAGGTGGGCCATTGATCTGTCTTGACGGTTACACTGCGGCCGTCGAGAATGAATTATTTTCAGAAAAAGTAGCTGCAAACAAGCCAAAAATCCAGAAATTTGCAGTAGCTGCTCCTAGCAGCAACAACTGCAACCTGCAAACCCAGAATAATTACCCCGCACAATCAAATATCGCCTAATACCATAGATATACACAAATCCGCACACAATTCACATATAGAACATCACATCCACACCACAATCGATCACACTCAAACGATCACGATCATATCACAATAACATTGACAAATCAAACGCCAAGTCCATGTGCATAAACATCATAATCTTCACAAGTCGAACAACACAAGCCCAACATCAAGTTCATCGTAGATATTAAAACGCACATTATGTACAACAGAAGGTATAAACAATTTAGAAAATAAAGTGATTTCATTTAATTTGTAAGGTTATCTAGATTATTTATTGAAAAATGAGTGTTCAAAATATATTTACAAATTACAAACATTTTTTAAAGGTTTAAAAGATAAATAAATATGTATGTATATTATAAAATATTTTTAAAAATTGAGAATTGTAAATGGACCAGCACAATACACCTCAGCCAGCAGCCGATGGTGCGGCTGGTCCCTCTCTCGACGTCCCGGAAGTGGCGGTCAAGATAATATCCCCTCCAGCGCAAATACATGGGCCGTCCCATTTACAGACTCGATGGCTTTGTTGTGGCCGTCGAGATAGATTGTTTCCCGCGCACGCGAAAGGCCGAAAACGTCGACTGAGTGGGCTGAAGCGAACCATTCTCGACGGCCACGTAAAAGCTGTCTAGAAAGGCGTCCTATAGCGACGGCTTTTCCACGGTCGTGGATATTTGATGTACTCTATCGACCGCTTGAGAATGGCCGTCGAGATTTCGGTTGATTCCTGTTGTGTCTTATTAGTACGTTTATATACATAGGGACATACATAAAGAGAGCGTTAGCCTTGAAGCTAAAAACTAGTTATGTAGGGTTAAAATGACAGAAACATTCGGTGCAAAAGACTTTTCAGTGCACAAGTACAAAGAACCGTTTTTTGGCACTTCGATCTTATCTCGATGGTCCAGCTAAAACATGGGAACATGAAAAACAATTACCATGGTTTTGCGTACAAGTGCATAAGTGGTAAAGGAGAGTTCCACCTTAATACACATCTAGACTGTCCAGGTTGGATCTAAGGGACGGACCATGTTAAGTTTTTGTATTTATGCACCTAGAAAACTTTTGCACCAACTAATTTGCCAAAAATGACTTCGATAATTTGTTTCTCTAGACTTGTCCGATAGGCACTCCATCATGCCCATCTTTATTTTGCATCTTATACATTGTTAGCGTCGAAGTTGCGAGACTAGCTAGCTAGGAAGTATTGGCTGCACCTATCCATTTGCTGCACACACACGCACACAATGCAGTCCGGTAGCTAGCTAGTGCACACACCTTTGATCGAAGACGGACAAACCTAATTAATCGCCAGCTTGTCCATCGATAGGCATTGCACAGATGCATGGTACATATCGATCACGCTAATTCCACGGCAGGATGGACCCTAACGTCCATCGATACATCCCTGGTCTTCGCCCGCCACCATGCCGGCCGGCCGGCCGGCGCCACCACCAGTGCCACTAGACATCGCCGAAAGCTACGTACAACTCACCATGGGAGATAGAGATCGAGCTGGTCAGAGAGAGAGAGAGAGAGAGAGAGAGAGAGAGAGAGCATGCAGCGGTAGGCCACATGCACCGTCGCCACCGCGCATAATGCATGCATGCGCGCGCTGTGTGTGCCACAGAAACGCATGGGGAAAACGTTCACGCACGCACGCACACGCGCGCGCGCACGGCCGGGCTGGATCATCATTCATCAGCGAGGCGATCTGAGGTGGCACGTATCGCGGCGCACTGACGGATCAGGCGCTAATGCGTGTAGCGATCGGGGAACATGGACTACTACTCCATCGGGGAGAGGCCGCAATCGATTCAGGTGTGTGCATCCGTCTGTGGGGCTACCCAGCTGCTAAGCTGCACTGCTCATGAGTCATGACCATGTGCACCCCTGATGCACGTTTCGATCAGCTCTTGCTAGTGCTCCGTGCACCGAAGCCAATTCCACCATAGAATCGTCGCGAACAGTCACTGACAGGTAGATCCAGACAGTCACTGACAGGTAGGCTCAGACAACTAGCCCGCGGAGATAGGCTAGCATGTAAGACCGCTTTGATCCTTCATTTCTTTTGAGGGACCTCGAATCCTCGATCATGTCATGAGACAAGGCCCAAATGATATAGATCCATGCATGGATCAGTCCTCACGAGCGCATTACAGCGACGGCTCAGGGTTGAGTGAGGCCTCGGGTCATATTTTTTTTCCCAAGAGTTTGTGTGATGGTGGTTTAATTACTCAGAGGATCACCTTTGTGAGGTATTCTAATGGAGGTCTCTCGCTGATCACGAGGTGGTGTCTGGAATCTTGTTATTTTTTTCTTTGTTTTATCAGGAGTAGGTGTACGGGCTTCAGTAGAAAGCAGCGGACAAACGCCTCTCCTATGTCATTTTCTCCCTCGGCTACGGTGACTTGGCTCGTCCAAGGCAGTAGAAAGTTGAGACTCGAGAGACGCATGGAGAGGAAAGGGAGGCTAAAAGCGTCTGGTAATGGGAGTGGCGACTGGCTAAGTCCGGTACAATTCTGCCGGATTTGATAGGTGTTGCTGGGTGGGTTTAATTAGTGCGTTGGTGGCTGGCTTTTGTTAAGATGTGGCAGGAAATTAAAAGTTTTGGGACGGTTTGGGCCTCATGTTGCTTCTCCGGTGTATGGCCTCTTCTTATTTGCACCCATTTTGTATTTTTTTTATTAGCAAAAAAATATTTTGCTAGGCTGTGGTAGGTTAGCATTTTGGTGGTGAGTGAGGACAGAGTGCACCTTAGAAAGATGTTCCTCTTTTAGGCTGTGATGTTTGTGTATTTTCCATGGAAGGGAAAAATGCACATATGGGTTTTTTTAAGAACTTTAATTGGGCAGATGGTTTTTGCCACGGAAACTGTTTGCAAGCTAGGTACGCAATTACATCATTATCTAAAAAATAAAAGGTATGTAATTGCATATCGAATAGGTTTTGAGCCCTAGCCCGAAGTGAAGAATATGACAAGTCATATTTAAGGGAAATCAGAGAAACCAATATACATATACGTTAGAAATATATTCAATGCCTTTCCACGATTGCATAAGCCTTTGGATGAGAACCGGAGCATGCAATTGTGTGGTGTTAATGGGACCCACTTCAATGTGTTTGATTAATCTTTACGGCGCCCTTGTCTATTGGATTAGGTAATGACCACTTTTTTAGTTGGAATTAAAAGATTTATCCTATGGAATTCCTCCTTTGTGCTTGTTTGATTTATAGATTTTGAAAACGACGATTCCTATGGATTCCTTCCCTTGATTCCAATTCCATAGGAAACTAGTTTGCATGAGGCCTAACATGTTCAAAAGTGCTTATAGCTAGATTCATTGTGTACTAATGCACAATGGAGTAGTTATATAATAGTCGTCCATCCTAGTTTTTTTTTAAAAAAAAATGAAAATTAGTGTTTCTATTTTTTGTGTTGGATTAAAGACCATATATATAACCGTCAAATTAATGTGGTTTTGAATCCTATACAATTTATATAGCATGGGCATCAATCTCGGTCAATGCTACGGTTTTCCTATTAATTTATGCATAGTTTTAAATTCTGCGAATTAATCAAAGAGCCCTAAAATTTTGAAATTTCGTTTTGAGATAGCAGACATATGCCATTGAAACCAAGGCATGGTATACGCTAAGTTTGTGTATTAAAAATATTTATTATATGGTCGTGCAATCAAAATCATACTACAACGACGCAATCAATACTATTGAAAAAAGTGTGTAAAAAGGTAAAATTCTTTTGTTTATCTCCGGTCCAAAAAATATTTCTTTGTTCATAAAAAAACAGTAACACTTCTGCTCATGCAACCATACCAACTAGAACAAAGCTGTTATGCCAACCAAAATCAACTTACGTTATCTATCACTACAGAAAATGCCAGCAATGTCGAGTGCCGAAACTAGTATCGACGACCACGTGAAAAACATCGACACATAGTAAGTACTCTCGACGTTCCGAACCATACCGTCGATATTAAGTATGCGCACAATTCTTACTATCGACGGCCACATAATGAACCGTCGAGTGTCAAATACCGTCTGCCAGGGCCAGTGCACGATGTATAACTTGTCACGACGGCCAAACATTAGCCGTCGAGAGAGTGAAATTTTAATATATACTTTTCTTCCTATAAATTAGAGTTTAATGGATGTTTAGAAGTAGAAAATGTATTTAATGTATTTATTTTTTCACATCTGTATTGAAATTATGATTGTTATTTGAAATTGAAATATTTTGTGTAGTAACTAACGAACCATACGATACCGTACAATAACCTATAACTTATCCGGAAAAACACCCCATTTCGTAGCGTTCGTCGCATTAGATGCTCTAAAAAATTTTATATTTTCACTGATGATATTATTTGATACATAAAAGTCAATGAAATGTATATGAACAACAACATTTTCTTGTATTTTTAAAAATCAAAATATGTTGGGTTGACCGTCGAGTGATACAAAGGGTAAAACCCTCGAGACAGGAAACTCTCCCGACGGCTTCAAGGACAACCGTCGAGACAGAGCTGTTCTCTCGAGTGTAGTCAAACGAAACCATCTAGTGTATATAGTTTCGACGGCTAACCAGTAAATAGCCGTCGATAGAAATTAAAGTGCATTCTCTCGACGACCTAACATTAGCCGTCAAGAGGGTCCGACGGCCTAATGTTCTACTCATGCAACCACACCGACTAGAACAAAGCTGTTATGCCAACCAAAATCAACTTGCGTTATCTTTATATACCCTATTCTTGCCAGCCAGTTTTCTCTAATATGAGCAATACTCCTCGACGTATTTAATCCTAGGGCAAAATTTGGATAAACCGCCAAATTTGACCTAGAGAACCGGCAATCAAAGATGTCGCATTATTTCATTATTATGACAGAAGATGTATTTCAAACTGTCCATATGCAACTTCTGTTGTTAGATTATCTAAATCAAAATTGTTCCCCTATTTAAACGCTCGAGGAAGATTTTCATCTTTTGTGGGCCCTTAAGTTCCCATAAATTAATTGCTTGGCTGGGTACGTAGTGAATGTGATGGTTAGTCATCCAGAGGTACATAGAACCGTAGAGTGGTTTGTAAATTGTCCACTTCTATGTAAATTTCCAACATAAAATACACGCAAGCCTTGTGTTCTTGAACACTCGTTTGATTTATAAGTATTGGAAAAAAAATGAATGGATCGAGGGAGCTAGATGAGTTTTAAAGTTGTTGGAGATTTTTAGCGCTGTCATTTTTGGGGAAATAAGTAGATATAATGTGTTTGTTACGGCGTATGGTCATTTTTAGAGTCTTTATTATGAGGCTCATGGATTTATATATACTGTTCACCTCCATCTGTTTAAATGTACGCTGAGAACACTCTTGCACTTGTGGTGATGCGTGGGTGTATGGGTGTGTTTCGTACACAGTTAAAAATACCCTATATAATCTTACTAATATTTGGCATGACCGTCATTGAAAGGTTAGCTTTTTTCTAACCTTTGGGTTCGTCAGAAATTAGCATAAAAATGAAGTATTATTGCCATTGTAGAGAAAATCTTTTTTATACTCATCAAAAATTTAGCAGCAAATTAAATCAAACTCACTCTATGTTAGATTTTATGTCGAATATGTATACAAGTAGGTTACATGAACTCTGTGTTTTAATAGTCATGATTGGTTTATGAGTCGAACTTTAGTCAGGCCTCCACTATATAGAGGGAGGTTACTCTGGTGTAACCTAGGTCAACGATTTCATATAATAGTAGCATAGACAAGAGGAATTCAGCGGCCGGCATATGGTCGTGACTAGGTCAGACGGTGTTTTGTGGTATTATGATTTGGGGAGTAGCGCCCCCTAATCAAAGCGCTGCAGATGTAGGCGAAAGCCGATATGCGTTAACAAATATCGTGTCTGCTGAAGTTGTTCATGATCTTGCATGACGTAGATCCTAACACTCTAATGTTAGTTGAAGCTATACAAATTAAATTTTGGTAGAACACATGTTAGCCAACATTGGACACAAATGCAACACTTGTGGCCTTGTATCTTCGCCTGAAGTGACCTGTTGTGCTCCATTCCATACAAGGTAAACTTCCTCCTTTGTTCCTGCCAGTAAAGCTGACACACACACACACACACACCCCCCGATCCACGATGAATGATCCGTCGGCAGGTGCGCGATGTTCCATCATGGATCGGCATGAGGGTCCGCCTACTTGTACAGAATCTGAGTAATTCGGTAGACAAAGATATCACCTCGAAAGCTCTCGTCATCGAAATTGCCGGTTAATTTGCTTCTACCAACAAGCCGCATGCATGCATGTATCTTGTTTTTAGAATCGGCACATTTTGATGCCAGAACTTTGTTAAATTTCTGAGATAGAAAACCTACATGCGTGTATCTCCGTGACTTGACTCACAGCTGCATTTTTTTTTCCCTTTTTAAAAGGAAGATGCGTATGTGCTGCTTCGAACAGGCGTTGGAATTTTTTTACATTTTATATTTTTTTTTAAAAATAAATAAAATAATATTCATTATTAAAATTAAATAAATAGATGTCTATCGCCGTTTCACTAGATGGGATATAAATCCCACCAATTCAACTGACGGGATTTACATTGTTAGCCAAACGGTCAGGCGGAAAGGGCATGAAGGTAGTCGAGGATATACGAAGACAAATTCCATCGTTTGTTTTAGCAGGATTTGTCAAAACAAAAGAAGTGTCCATAGGACGTTGAGAAACGCTCCAAAAAATGCCAAAACAAAATATAAACACAGCGAATCATAGATCATAGAAGTAAAAGAACGTCTAGACCAACATTAAGGAAAGAACATCAAATGATTTCAGAAGATCACAGAACACGCCAAACTGCATGAGGGAGAGCCCCAAAAGCGTTCCTTGGGTATTTAAATTTGGTCTAAGACGTTCTTTTATTTTTGGGATCTATGATTTGTTGTGTTTGCATGCTTTTGGCAATTTTTATGATGTAGCATTTCTCATCTTCCCCTGGATACTTACATTGTTTGGACAAATCCCTCTGTTTAGTTTAGCGGGATTTTAATTCCTCCGTTTTATTTAGCGGGATTTGTCTCCATATATCCTCCGACTGCCTTGATGCCCATTCAATCTGACCAATTGGCAAAAATATAAATCCCACCAATATCCCACCTATAATGGAACAACGATAGGTGTCTATTTATTTAATTTTAATGGAGGGAATATTAATGCATAAAAATAAAAAAAATAAAATATTAAAAAATTCCCAGGCTTTGTACCTGTCATTCGGCCTAGCGATATAGCGTGCTCGATTCATGTGAAAGCCCAATACGGCCCAGAGCTTGTGATGCTTAATGAATGGCAACTCCGATTATATATTCCTGTCAATTCTCAAAGCTGTCCTCTGGCATATCCCCGCGAGGCCGCGAATATATCCCAATATATATAACTTTGACTATCGAATGCAATAATATAATTGTGTTATTGTGAAAGTAATTTTCAGGGGCGAGCTTAAAACATGTCCTCTATTTAAATTGCATATTGAGGTAAAAACGGTTGTAGGTGATGTATGTTAATTTGTTGACCACAATGGTAGATAAATGCAACGTGAAATTAAAAAAAATGGGTTTTTAGCATGAGTGCCGTTATAAAACATCGACTCTCATATATACCATTACAAAACGCATTTAGATGACATTACAAACAAAATTTATTTATCACTACCATAGTACCATTACGATTCATTTCCACGATATACTGGTTAGAAATACGCACATTAATACAATCTTCCATATAACAATACGGTATGACACGTGGCCTCCACATGTCATACTCTTCTATTCTCTTCTTCTTCCTCCCCATCTCCCCCAACTCTGGTGAGGGAACTCCGGTTTTACTGCTGCACCGATGGCGCCAACTCTGTCTCCCCACTTGCACGCCTTCGTCAATGCCCTCGTTGGCATGTCGCCGCTGCCCTCACCGACACAATGCATTCCTCGCCGACGCTCCATCGCCGCCCTTGTTGACGCATCGTCACCTTTGCCGACGCCCCGTTTGCTGCCCTTCGTCGCTGTCGGCGCCGTTCAGGAGGAGGACACAGAGGATGACGAGTGGCTTCTCCTCGAGCCCGACGATAGCCATGGGAGCAGGAGGCAGGGGTGGAGGCGTGGGAGCAGAGGCAGGGGCATTGGTGCTTGGCCCGAGCTAGACAGCGGTGCAGGTCGCCAAGGCGAGAGACGAAGGCGGTGTGGGCTGCCAGAGAGGAGGAGGAGGCGTAGGGCGACAAAGGGGAGGAGGAGGAGGCGCAGGGCGACAAAGGGGGGGAGGAGGAGGAGGAGGAGGAGGAGGAGATGCTTGGGCCGAGCTCGATGGTGGCACAAGACACCGTAGCAGGAGACAGAGGACACGCGGGTCGCCAAAAGAGGAGGCGGAAGACAGCGACAGAGGGGAAGGAATAGGGCATGGCAGCGTACGGTGAAGGAGGGGAAGGAATAGTGCATGGCAGCATATGGTGAATGAGGGGGAGGAGTAGTAGGCGTCGGCGTAAAGTGACAGAGTGGAGGAAGACGAGAAGAGTCAGAAGAACAGACGGGAGAGAAGGAAGAAGAGGAAGAAAGAAGTAGATGTGTGTGACAGTTGGGGTCCACCGTATATTGTTTATACTTTAAATTTGTATGTGTCGGAGGCCTCCATAATGGCATATATGCAATGAATCGACGTAAATAATGGCATATAAATAAAATCATGTTTTGTAACAGCGGTTATGAAAAATCAAGGTTCTATAATGGCACTGTCGGGGATTAAATCACGGCCCATTGCCATGGCCCACTCCCTGACGGCCCAATCGGACAGCCTACCAGGGCCCAGCTCCCTGGAAGGTTCTATCTGGCCCATATGTATCCTACCGAACAGCCTCTGGGTTGGCACGGTGCGTAATGGCCTAGGATTCCTGTTTGAGTCCGGCTCGAACAGAGTTCTGCACGGCTACGTGAAGACCCGGACGTGGTTTCCCGGATTGGATTAGGAGTCGTGATCCCCAAGACTAGGAGTATGCCTTATCTGCCTCGGGATGTATTTGGCATGGTACGAGTTCGTTACGATCTCGTAGTCAGCCCGGCCCGATTATCCCTTGGTAGGTCGGTTCATCAGCACTATATAAATAGAGCCCCTACGGCGTGTAGAGGGCACGACGTACAGACGTACACATGGAGAGACTTCGCATTGTCGCATATTACCTCCTGTACACACCATAATCTCGCCGAGACTTGTTCGTCTCGTCGAGCCACCTCTTGTATTCATCTCTGATATATAAGAAAGGCTGGACGTAGGGCTATTATCTCTCCCGAGAGGCCTGAACCAGGATAAAAACCCCTGTCTCCTGTTCGTTGCTGTTCGCATTGTTTGGCGTGTCTCCTATCTCACCTTTGAAGAACCTTGGTTGACTTGAGATCGATATCTCAACCGTCGACAGCTGGCGCCGTCCGTGGGGAACACGCAGATCGAGCATGTCGAACTCTGTCAGCGACCAGGAGATTCTCCCTGAGGACCACGACTCAGAAGGGCAGGATGTCTCTTCCCCTGCCAGATCGGATCGATCCCTTCGATCTTGATCGCCTCCCAGATCTGGTTCCCAGCTCCGTGCTCGGGGTTATTAAAATTAAATAAATAGATGTCTATCGCCGTTTCACTAGATGGGATATAAATCCCACCAATTCAACTGACGGGATTTACATTGTTAGCCAAACGGTCAGGCGGAAAGGGCATGAAGGTAGTCGAGGATATACGAAGACAAATTCCATCGTTTGTTTTAGCAGGATTTGTCAAAACAAAAGAAGTGTCCATAGGACGTTGAGAAACGCTCCAAAAAATGCCAAAACAAAATATAAACACAGCGAATCATAGATCATAGAAGTAAAAGAACGTCTAGACCAACATTAAGGAAAGAACATCAAATGATTTCAGAAGATCACAGAACACGCCAAACTGCATGAGGGAGAGCCCCAAAAGCGTTCCTTGGGTATTTAAATTTGGTCTAAGACGTTCTTTTATTTTTGGGATCTATGATTTGTTGTGTTTGCATGCTTTTGGCAATTTTTATGATGTAGCATTTCTCATCTTCCCCTGGATACTTACATTGTTTGGACAAATCCCTCTGTTTAGTTTAGCGGGATTTTAATTCCTCCGTTTTATTTAGCGGGATTTGTCTCCATATATCCTCCGACTGCCTTGATGCCCATTCAATCTGACCAATTGGCAAAAATATAAATCCCACCAATATCCCACCTATAATGGAACAACGATAGGTGTCTATTTATTTAATTTTAATGGAGGGAATATTAATGTATAAAAATTAATAATATAAAATATTAAAAAATTCCCAGGCGTTGTACCTGTCATTCGGCCCAGCAGTATAGCGTGCTCGATTCATGTGAAAGCCCAATACAGCCCAGAGCTAGCTTGTGATGCTTAATGGATGGCAACTCCGATTGTATATACCCTCTCAATTCTCAAAGCTGTCCTCTACTCCTCTGGTATATCCCCGCTAGGCTGTCCTCTCGTATATCCCCGCGAGGCCGCGAATAAATCCCAATATATATAACTTTGACTATCGAATGCAATAATATAATTGTGTTATTGTGAAAGTAATTTTCAGGGGGAGCTTAAAACATGTCCTCTATTTAAATTGCATATTGATGTAAAAACAGTTGTAGGTGATGATTGTTAATTTGTTATCCACAATGGTAGATAAATGCAACATGGAATAAAAAAAAAGATTTTAGCATGAGTGCCATTATAAAACACCGACTCTCATATATGCCATTGCAAAACGCATTTAGATGACATTACAAACAAGATTTATTTATCACTACCATAGTACCATTACGAGTCATTTCCACGATATACCAGCTAGAAATACGCACATTAATACGGTCTCCCATATAACAATACGGTATGACACATGGCCTCCACATATCATACTCTTCTATTCTCCTTCTTCCTCCCCATCTCCTCCAACTCTGGTGAGGGAGCTCCGGTTCTACTGCTGCACGGACGACATATCATCTCTATCTCCCCACTTGCGCCCTTTGTCGATGCCCTCATTGACATGCCGCCGCTGCCCTCACCGACAGACCGCATTCTTCGTCGACGCTCCATCGATGCCCTTGTTGACGCATCGTCACCTTTGCCGATGCCCTGTTTGCTACCCTTCGTCGCTGTCGGCATCATTCAGGACGAGGACAAAAAGGATGACGAGTGGCTTCTCCCCAAGCCCGACAACAGCCATGGGAGCAGGAGGCAGGGGTGGAGGCGCAGGAGCAGGAGGTAGGGGCATCGGTGGCCCGAGATAGACGGCAGCGCAGGTCGCCAAAGTGGGATACGGAGGCGGTGTGGGCCGCCAGAGAGGAGGAGGAGGTGCAGGGCGACAAAGGTGGGAGGAGGAGGAGGTGCAGGGCGAGGAGGAGGAGGAGACGCAGGGCGACAAAGGGGGAGGAGGCAGCGATGCTTTGCCCGGAGCTCGATGGTGGCACAAGACACCGTAGCGGGAGACAGAGGACGCGCGGGTCGCCAAAAGAGGAGGCGGTAGACAACGACGGAGGGGGAGGAATAGGGCATGGCAGCGTACGGTGAAGGAGGGGGAGTAGGAGGCGGCGGCGCAGAGTGACGGAGTGGAGGAAAACGAGAAGAATTAGAAGAAGAGACGGGAGGGAAGGAAGAAGAAGAGGAAGAAAGTAGATGTGTGTGATAGTTGGGGTCCACTGTATATTGTTTATACTTTAAATTTGTATGTGTCGGAGGCCTCCATAATGGCATATATGCAATGAATCGACGTAAATAATGGCATATAAATAAAATCACTGTACATTGAGTTTTAGACAATGTCCTAATCTTTATAAATAGCAACAAAAAAAAATTGAGTTTTAGACATGTCCTAATCTTTTAAACTTTTCAGATTGGATACGTAAAAATCGTACATATTGATTCATCTCGAAAAACACTTCTATAATATCATATTTTTATAGATTTTATAAATAAATTGAAATGGTAAGTAGTGGTCAATGTTGTATTTCAAAACTATGTCGATGTCCAAAACTTGAAATAATTTTTTTGTGATACGGATGGAGTATATTGAAAATAAATTAGGAAAAGTAATAAAGAGAGAAATACAACAGGTAGATTTTCATCGCGCAATATATCAGGGTAGTAAGGGACATAGAATTTCTCACATTGGTATTTAATCAGATCCATGCTCACCAGGAGCCATCAAGATCTTGATCTGGGATTTTGGGATTTGATGTTGTTCCATCCCTCTCTTTGCTTAGTTTTGCACAAAAAAAAAAGGGGTCTATTTTATTTAAAATGTCTGCATGAAGTTTCCCTCCACCTCTCCTCAATTCTTCATCACCCCTTCCCTCTCATGGACGGTGCTGGCATGGCAGCCCTCCTCTGCCCCTAGCCACCACACTGCAAAAGTCTTACCATGGTCAGGTGTGAGTTGGGTGGCATGGTGATCAGCGCCAGGTAATTGTGGTATGGGTGGAGGAAGGCTGCCTCACTAACTAGCCTTAGCCATTAATCAGAGCGGGATACACCCGCTCCAAATGTGTACCTAACTTTTTTTGAGAAAGAGATAATGATTTGTTTATATTGAATATCCTTTCACAGAAAAGCCTCTATCCAAAAAGCCAAATTACTGACAAGTCCACATGGGACTAGACTGTAAAAAAACTAGGGAGACGTCACCTTTGCCAAAGCCAAAGATCATCGTGCTTCACGCCGTTGTCGTACCTCACCTCTTGCCTCATCCACATAGGGAGATGGGGAAGAAGATCAAAATCAGCAATAGTAGTGGCATCATACATATCCGTCATAGACGCACTTGAGGAAGACGAACCGAGCAGCTGTAGCTGAACACCACTGTCATACTCACCAGCGCTTGAAATCTCCTAACTCGTCCCAAATCTTGTTCTTTTATGGATTTCACTAACATGGGTTGCCCTTCAGCGACGAGATATCGACCTCATAACGTCACCGCTGTCCGGAGACGATCCTATGCCGAGGCTTTTGCCCTTCGTCGTCCGCATCGACGATGACAAAGAAAGGTGTCTTATTGGCAATCGAGAATCGGACTCGAGATTTGAACTCTTCGATGCCAACTCCAACTCTAGACTCCAAAATTTTAAACTCTTGTGGAAGTAAAATGCAAAAACCAGAGAAGTTTGGAATGTCACCGGCCGACTTCAAAGCGTCTCCAACGCCATGGACAAGAGGAATTTTGCCCCCTCTCTCGACTCGTAGTAAGTGAATGTTATGGTTTTTCGAGGCGGCGAGGGCGGCGCAATTGGAGGACAGGGTCTAAGATTTGCACTGCTGCTCCACGCTGTACTCCCCTAGCACATATGAAATGGAATCAGCGGACTGACTTCAGAAAATGCACTCAGCTGCACATACAGGCATGCTTCGTTTCCAACTTTTGTGACGTTGCATGACATGCGCCGAAGGATCGATCGATGACTGATGCAAGGTCGAAGAGATCACTAGATGATTTGTTTGGTAGCTAGCAAGGCTAGCTAGCTCGAGTGCATTGCCAACTACTTTGCATCCAGCATTGCCATCCACTACAAGCCCGGCTTCTTTTCCCCTCCCCAATAGCGAGTGAAACCGAGATGTGGCAACTTCAAAACAAAAAAAAATTGGCAACCTCAAGGCAGCTAAAAGCAACAACGCACGGACTAGATTACCTGGTACCTTGCATCAAGAACTGACGTGTGATCTGGTCAGCAGATGCATCGCCGATATGGACCAAGCAATTCGCCGGATCACGTCGAAAGCTCAGCGAGCCACTAGCTCCGCGTCCAATTCAAACTGCGGTCTTAATCTATCTTAATCAACGTACACACGCCTGCATATTGGCATGTATCTTCGCTGACACTGACATGCACATTGATCCGATTGCCGTTTCTAGAATCTACAGGCACCTGGCCAATAAATTTATAGTAAAAATACATTTTTAAAAAACATTATGACATGTATGCCGTTGCTTCAATATTTTTTAAATATTTCTGTGGTTTATTCCTATATATCGATAAGTTTATTTAAAAACTAAATTTTGAAAATTCAAAAATAAAAAATGTAATGATTTTTAAAATATTAAAAAGGGGTCTTTTAGGATTTTAGATAAAATATAATATTTGTTTCATGGGATTTGGACCTCGAATAAAATAGATATAAAACAAAAAGATAAAAGTGAACTGAAATAAACAAGCATAACTTCGTTCGGGCGTTCGGCTAGCAGCTTAGGCTGACACCGATTTCCACAGCATGCTTTGTTTCCTTCTTCCCGTGCCCTTAGTTTCACAGGCGCTTCACGCTACTCCCTTTGTTCCAAATTATAGTTTGTTGTTGACTTTTGGATATTCTATCTGACCACTCGTTTATTCCAAAAATACATGTAAATATTATTTATTTTGTTATGATTTGTTTTATCATTAAATATATTTTAAGAATGACTTATATTTTTGCATGTTTGCACTAATTTTTTGAATAAGACGAATGGTCAAAAAACGTCTTTAAAAATCAACAGTGAACTACAATTTGAAACGGAGGGAGTATAATTTATTGACGAGCCAACTTGTTGGCAAGCCGAGCCAATGCGGGGCTATAAACCAAATTAACTCCAAAATGCTCAAGCGTGGCCAAATTTTAATTAGGCATTTTAGAGAAGTGAACAAACGCACCCTCCTGCTTCCGCATGTCGTTTTGCTAGCTTTGTTTTTTGTATACCAGTGGCTGACCCAGGATGATAATTTAGGTAGGGCAAGTTTAAAATACACTCAGTTCACAAATGACCAAGTACTCTAGCATAGCATAATATATGTCCAGAAAATAACATCGAAACACATATTAAGTTTGAATAATAATGAAGAAAGCAATTAAGCAAATAGTAAGAACTAAGAAAGCAATAGTACTGTCGGGGATAAAATCACGGCCCATTGCCATGGCCTACTCCCTGACGGCCCAGAGTTACCTGCAGCCCAGTAATCGTGGGTGTGGTGTAATTTTTTACACTTTAATATTTTTTAAAAAATAAATAAACAATATTACTTTTATTAATTTTAACTATATAGACGTTTATCGCCATTCCATCAGACCGGATTTACATTTTTCACCAAACGGTTAGACAAGATGAGCATTAAGGCAGCCTAGGATATACAGGGACAAATCCCATCGTTTGGTTAAATGAAACGGAGGGATTTAAATTCCGCAAAAACACACGAAGGGATTGTTCCAAACAAGTGAAGTGTCCAGAGAAAGCCGAGAAACGCTCAAAAAACTTCCCGATAGCATGCGAACACACTGAATCATCGATCTTAAAAGTAAAAGAACGTCTTAGACCAAATTGAAATGTCTTTTGAAATTATTTGCTATTCTTACCTCAATGTTGGTCTAACATGTTCTATAATTTTTGGGATCGATGATTTGTTGTGTTTCCTTTTTTTTAGCAATTTTTTAAAGCATTTATGCAATTCTTTAGAGCGTTTCTTGACTTCCTTTAGACAATTCGTTTATTTGGACAAGGCCCTCCGTTTGGTTTGATAGGCTTTATATCCCTTTGTTTCATTTGGCTGTTTTTGAATCCCGCCAAACCAAACGGCGGGATTTGGCTCCGTATATCACATGCTGCCTTGATGCCCATTTTGCTTGACCTTTGAAAAAAAATTGTAAATCCCATCAATTAAATTGGCAGGATTTATATTCCGCCTAATAAAATGGAGATAGACGTTTATTTATTTATTTTTTATAAAAATATTTATTTATTTTGAAAAATTAAAAAAAAATACCTGTGATGCGCGTTGTGGCCGAAGCCCAATAGCGCGCGCCACACCCCGTTCGATTAGGCCGCCGCGTAATCTTCGTACATATTACTGTTCTGGCTTTAATTTAAATCATAATTAAAAAATAGATCCATGTTTTGATAAATTAAAAAAATAGTCTTCCGATGCCCGCCCAAAGGGCGTTTAATAAAATCCGCCCATTGGTCGGGCTATTTGCTGCCTGCACAGACAAATCCCACTCGTCCAACGGGCGGTTTTTGTACTAGAAAAATCCACCCGTTGGACGGATGATTATTCACACAGTATCCATTCCATCAGGCGACCTGCTCCGACGGCTAAGAGCGGTACCCAGAAATCGCCCGTCCAGCGGGCGTTTTTCAAAAAACGCCCTTCCATACAGCGTTTTTTCACTACGCCTACTGCAGCCGCCCTGCAGCCAAATAACGCCCGTCAGTCGGGCGAGTTATAAAAATCCCCCGACCAACGGGGGATTTTTGCTGCCACGTGTAAAAATCCCCCGTTGGTCGGGCGTTTTTTATTAAACGCCCGCTGGAAGGCTATTTTTTTAATTTATTAAAACAGGGATGTATTTTTTTAATTCTGATTTAAATTAAAGCTAAAACAGTAATAAATTACGTAATCTTCACTAGAGTACGCGAGATATTGGGACCGGATGACCCGACGGCAGAGATGGGCCGACTTCCCGCGGATGGGAATTGGAAATTGCGAAGGCTCTCTTAGTCTCTTGGTGCCAAACAAGTGGGGGAACCGACATTAATCGAGTCGAACGGCTATTTCTATCTTTGATGAGGGGTCTTTCCGGTCAAAAAAATTTATGGTTTGACTTGTTTTAAGTGAAATTTTAAAAAATTATCTATAAAAATGTTTAACTATTTGGATTGGTCGCATGAAAATTAAAATTATATATCTAGATTCCTCTAAAAAAAACACTTCCATAATATGGTAATTTTTGTGAAGTTAATAAATTAATTACGGTGATAAATTACAATGATAATTAGTAGTCAAATGTGTATTTCAAAGACCATGTAAATGATCAAAACATTATGCTTTTAGAACTAGAGGGAGTAACTCGAATGAATTTTTTTTCGATCAATTGATTGACTAATCAATACAGATGGTTTTTCTAACATCTGACTAGTACGCATACGAATATTTTGCTCTAAATATGGATAATAGCTATCTTCAATATACAAGAATATGAAATGTGGATATCATGTGAAAAGCATAAACTCGACGCCTCCTTGAGACCTCCATTCAAGCATTTCGCTTTTCTAAAATACTTATTCACTTCATATAGTAGCCCATGCTAAATTATGTAAATATAGTTTGGTAGGCTATCGCTTGTTTTTTATAACGTGTTATAAATGATATCTGTTAGAGCGCATTATTTGACAAATAATGCTTGCGGTCCGATTATCCCTTGGTAGGTCGGTTGTTCACCACTATATAAACCGAGCCCCTACGGCGTGTAGAGGGCACGAGATCACTGCATATAACATCTTGTACACTCATATACCCGCCGAGACTTGTTCGTCTCGCCGAGTTCCACCTTGTAATTCTCTTTGATATAGAGAAAGGCTGGACGTAGGGCTATTATCTCTCCCGAGAGGCCTGAACCAGGATAAAAACCCTTGTCTCCCTGTTCGTCACTGATCGCTGTTCGCTCTGTTCGGCGTGTCTCCTATCTCCCTTTCTCAAGAACCTTAGTTGACTTGAGATCGATATCTCAACCGTCGACAAGTACCATATATAGTTTTTGTCCATCAACAACACCAACTCCAATGTAGATATAGAAATCCAATCTACAACAAAAGATATTGCTGATTAGTGAACCAAAAATATAAATTTGAAACATTTAGACGTTTGAAATAGAAGAATTATGAAACATACCAGCAAGATAATTGAAATACACGAGGCAATTGCATTATCCTAGTTTTTAGGCTTTGAAAGCGTCGGATGATAGTTTCATCATCAAGTGATTTAAAAATCTTCAACTTGCTTCCGTAGAGCGGGATTAGCAACTATGTCACTTGGATTGAACTCTCTCCCTGCATTTGGTTGTGGAGCATGTGCATCTTGCACATTGGATGCGGCTGCATTTGTACTACCTTGGACACTACCATGCCCTTGCCCACTTCCTTGCCCTTGCCCTGGATTAGTTATCTCTAGGTAGAATCTCCTCAGAGTCATATCTACGAATAAAAATGCAACAACACACTAAATGTATAAATCACTAAATGTCTAAATCTATGAATCACTAAATGTCTAAACAACTAAATCTCTAAAGTCTAAAAGACTAAAATAGTAAAATCACCTGCTGGTCAGCTGGTGACTTGGTGTTGGACTGTTCACTGTTGGTGGCTCACTGGCTCTGGTCGCAGAGGCGCAGGCCGAAGGGGCGTGGCCGCGCGGACGCCGACACGCCATGGAGGGCGCTGGCCGCTAGCCGCAGCCGCAGGGGCGTCCGGGCGTGGAGCCGTGGAGGGCGTGCCCAAGTGCGGTGTGTCCGCGTGGCGCAGGCGGCAGGGGGCCAGGCCGCCAGGGGCGTGGAGCCGTGGAGGGGCAGGGCGCGGACGGCCGGCCGGTGGCCGCTGGGGCATGGCCACTTGGAGGCGCAGCAGCGCAGGCGCAGGGGCCGGCGGCAGTGTGGCCGTGTGAGATGCGGCAGCGGTCAGGGCGTGGCGTGAGGGGATTAGGGCTTCGGGGCTGCAGGTCTAGCCGTCTGGGAGGAGACCGGGAGGGGAGGAGCCGAGGAGGCCGGTGGATGTGGGCCGGCGGGAGGAAGGGACGAGACCGCAATGGGAGGAGGGGTGGTGACTGGTGACGCACTTAGGTGGGCCAGCTAGAGTTGGGCCCTGTGTACCTCTAATTTATATTGGATTTTTCTCTATACTCATAGCTGCTGGTAAGTGGGCCAAAAAAATTTACCTCGGGCCTGGGCCTAAGGTGCCCTAGTGGTGGGTCCGCCCCTGCTGTATACCATGCATTCCCCCTGTACATTTGGCCCTGTATCGGGCTAGTCGTCCCTCACAATTCAGTAATAGAGAATTAATGGTTTGATCTTTGGAATGCATAGCATGACCCTATTTTATAACTTTTTCAAACGGTATTCTATTTTTATTTTTAAAATAAATATACTTTCAAAATAATTTCAGTTGCTGGCGTAGTCGTGTCATTCAGACTAGTTCACACTAACCATGATGAGTTGGGCCGCAACAGGATGTTCGACAGCGCGTTCCCTTGGCTTTGAACCAAAGGCAGGATGTGGAGGCCTAGACCCGATGTGCCAAGTTACCTGCAGCCCAGTAATCATGGGTGTGGTATAATTTTTACATTTTAATATTTTTATTTTTTAAAATAAATAAACAATATTACTTTTATTAATTTTAACTATATAGACGTTTATCGCCATTCCATCAGGCGGGATATAAATCCCACCAATTCAACTGGCGGGATTTACATTTTTCACCAAACGGTCAGACAAAATGAGCATTAAGGCGGCCTAGGATATACAGGGACAAATCCCATCGTTTGGTTAAATGAAACGAAGGGATTTAAATTCAGCCAAAACATACGAAGGGATTGTTCCAAACAAATGAAATGTCTAAAGAAACCCGAGAAACGCTCAAAAAAATTTCCCGATAGCATTCGAATACACTGAATCATCGATCTTAAAAGTAAAATAACGTCTTGGACCAAATTGAAATGCCTGAGGAAGGCTTTTGGCGTTCTCTCTCCTGCAATTTGGGCGTGTTTTGTGGTCTTTTGAAATTATTTATTATTCTTACCTCAATGTTGGTTTAACATGTTCTATTACTTTTGGGATCGATGATTCGTTGTGTTTGCATTTTTTTAGCAATTTTTGAAAGCATTTATGCAAATTTTTAGAGCGTTTCTTGACTTCCTTTAGACAATTCGTTTGTTTGGACAAGGCCCTTCGTTTGGTTTGGCAGGATTTAAATCCCATTGTTTCATTTGGCGGTTTTTGAATCCCGCCAAACCTAACGATGGGATTTGCCTCGTATATCCTAGGCTACCTTGATGCCCATTCTGCTTGACCTTTGAAAAAAATGTAAATCCCATCAATTAAATTGGCAGGATTTATATTCCGCATAATAAAATGACTATGGACTTTTTTTTATTTATTTTTTATAAAAAATATTTATTTATTTAAAAAAA
This sequence comes from Raddia distichophylla, assembly GCA_005191435.1. Classification (NCBI taxonomy): domain Eukaryota; kingdom Viridiplantae; phylum Streptophyta; class Magnoliopsida; order Poales; family Poaceae; genus Raddia; species Raddia distichophylla. The sequence goes on from SPJY01003583.1 coordinate 568,582, forward strand.
TGTGGTATGCGCGTTGTGGCCGAAGCCCAATAGCGCGCGCCACAGGCCCACACCCCGTTCGATCAGGCCGCCGCGTAATCTTCACTAGCAAAAAATATTGGACAAAAGCAAAAAACACCAAGAGAGTACGCGAGATATCAGGACCGAATGACCCGACGACAGAGATGGGCCGACTTCCCGTGGATGGGAATTGGAAATTGCGAAGGATCTCTTGGTGCCAAATAAGTGGGGGACCGACATTAATCGAGTCGAACGGCTATTTCTTTTTTTATGAGGGGTCTTTCTGGTCAAAAAAAATTATGGTTTGACTTGTTTTAAGTGAAATTTTAAAAAATTAACTATTTGGATTGGGCGCATGAAAATTATATATCCAAATTCCTTTAAAAAAACACTTCCATAATATGGTAATTTTTGTGAAGTTAATAAATAAATTACAGTGATAAATTACAATGATAATGAGTAGTCAAATGTGTATTTCAAAGACCATGTAAATGAACAAAACATTATGCTTTTAGAACTAGAGGAAGTAACTCGAATGAATTTTTTTCGATCAATTGATTGACTAATCAATACAGATGGTTTTTCTAACATCTGACTAGTACGCATACGAATATTTTGCTCTAAATATGGATAATAGCTATCTACAATATACAAGAATATGAAATGTGGATATCATGTGAAAAGCATAAACTCGACGCCTCCTTGAGACCTCCATTCAAGCTTTTCGCTTTTCTAAAATACTTATTCACTTCATATATTAGCCCATGCTAAATTATGTAAATATAGTTTGGTAGGCTATCGCTTGTTTTTTATAACGTGTTATAAATGATATCTGTTAGAGCGCATTATTTGACAAATAATGCTTGTTGTAAGTTTAAGTGGCACTTGTGATTTTCTTAATTAATGGCAAACATACTCAATGGCAATTATTGATATATGACAAATATTGTAAATGACAAATTTGATGTAATGATTGATTTAGTGCTTACTTAAACTTTATGACATTCTTAGCACTTGGGACCCACAGTCTAGTTTGACATTCTTTTTTGGGACAAAATTTGAAAGCTAAATGACATTTTTTTTTTGGACGGAGGGAGTACCTCTAATATGTGATTAATCTTTATGAGGCTAATAAATATGTGACTGCCACTAGCCTTGTGTCGGCCAACGCCTTGGGGGTCACTTACGGCCCAGCTCTGCCTGCCGCCATGTCGTCATGCGTGTCCCCCGCCCCGACCACCGCCTTAGCACGCACGCGCCATCGGCACGCCAACACGCGCAGGCCCCTACACTGGCTCTTGCATCGATTGCCGCCTCGCTGGAGAGAGCTCAGAATTAGAGAGGAGAGTTAAGAGGGGAAGAAAGAGGAAGAGACGGAGAGGGGTAGAAGAAGATATAAGAGGATGACATGTGGGTCTGCTGAGGTGAAATTTTGTTTTGTTGAAAATCATCCTAGGTGGACAGCTAAGTGGCGAAACCACCTATAAAACCGCCTCCAGGGATTATTTGTGCCGGTTTCACGGATTTGTGTGATAGAATATCTGGTTTTATTGTTTAGGAGGGTATGTAGATGAAGTGTCATAGTTTAGTGTGTAATATAGATGTTTTCCTTTCTTTTATTTATGTATTTTAGCAATAGGCTTGTTATTTATGTATCTTTAGCAAAATAGCTCCAAACATTGAGATCTACTATTCTGTAAATTCGTAACATCACATGCATACATATAATTCTGCATTTTTATTATTGCATTGTACTCCCTCCGGTCACAAAAAGAAATCGCCGTTGACTTTTGGACACGCTTTTGACCATTCGTCTTATTTTAAAAAGTTATCTCTACTCCTAAAAAGCACCTTATGGTGATGAGTGATGGCTCATCAAACAAATTCAACCATTCAAATTCATCCAACGGTTTCTATGGCTCGCGCGTGAAACTCTCCCAGTCTCCCCCGCCCGAAACCCTAGCCTTCCGCCATGGAGCTCTCCATCGCCGTCCTCCCCCACCCGCGCCGCCCGTCCCCCACCAGCGCCGCGCTCCCACACCGGCGCCGCCGCCGTCTCCTCCTCCTGCCCACGCAGCCCCATCCCCGCCGTCCCTGACTCCTCGCCGGCCGCCACCTCGGTCCTGCCGCCGCCGCCAACAGCCCCGCCGCCGCAGGCACTCCCGCCTCCGCCGCAAGACCTGCCGCGCCGCCGCCCCCTCCCTGTCGCCGCCGCTCCTCCCCGAGTCGCGCCCTCACCGCCGCCGCCGTCTCCTCCTCCTGCCCACGCAGCCCCATCCCTGCTGTCCCTGACTCCGTGCGCCCCCCCACGATCCCCTTGCCTGTGGACGCCCTCGCCACCATCCTGCCGAAGCCCTCGACCACGCCCTATCCAGATCCAGGCCGCCGCCGAGCTAGCGCCCCCTCGCCGTCGTTCACGGGCACCACCGAGCCACCATCTGATCTGTGCTCGCACGCCGGAGCCGCCGCCATTTCATCTAGGGAATTGTTAATTCCATCATCTGAAAATTGGGGAATTGTTGCAATTTTCATCTGCTGCTGCATCTGATGAATTTTTTTTGTTTGTGCAGTTACCACTATTGATTCTAGCAACAAGGCGCTGGAGTTCTTGGGGCTCCATGACCCTGAGGACGGCCTGGTTTTTGTCCATGCAGACCAGCTGGTAAGAAGATGGTTTACCTGCGTTAAATCATGTGCAGATGTGTTCTTGTCCTGAAGGATGAGTTCTGAAGGATTTTGTGTTTTTGGTTTCGCTCATGCGTGGATGATCAGGATGTTGAGGTGAACCTGATCATCATGGACTACTGCATGCCCGGCATGATAGGATATGATCTGCTCAAGAAGATCAAGGTAATCTTCAACTCTCGGTGCCATCCATTGATCTGATCTGCTGAATACAGGAGTGATAATTCATAATTATGCTTAACTGACTTGTTCCTCCAGGAATCATCTCTCAGGGACATCCCGGTTATGATCATGTCATCCGAAAACATCCTTCAAGGATCAATACGTAAGCACTCTCATGAATCTATATATTGTTTTAGGTTACACAAGTTGTGAGAAATAAATCGAAGTTACTTGTGCACAAAAGATTAATTTTAACCCAAAGAAGAGCATCAATGATACATTCCTAAATAAAACCCCTTTACCTGAATGGACAACATCTGGCTTTGTTTTTTTTAAGGTTTAATCTAGATGATAATGGAGGTCATTGGGATTGATTTGTGTATAATAATATAAATCTGTTAACATAGGTTCACCCAATGTACTTGGCAAATAGCTAATTTCTAATTTACTATAAAAGTTTATTTCATTTTTTGAAACAAAGATTAAGTGATGTCATGTGAGATATTTAGGAATTGATTAAGGGAAACATATAATTGACACCTGAAAATGCTCCAGAAGTTTAGGTCTTGTTCAAGTTTCTTTACAAGCTCACCTAACTAATGTATAGATAGAATATAGCTATCGGTCCAGTCTGAAGCTGAACGTGATAAACTAACCATATCATCTCGATGTCATAAGATAATACCTTGTGATGTTCATTTTTTGCTAAACTCTGTTCTGAAATAATGATAGGTCATATTACTTGAGCTCAAACTGACATTTTAACTCCATATTTTCTCTGTAGAGGCGAAAGTGCGGTAAACTGGGAAACAAGGTATATTAAAATTTCAATGTATCAGACAAATTTAAGCCATTCCACTAGGAAATAAAATTTAATAGAGGTTATAGAACAGCAGATGTAAGAGCAAGAAGGAACATTGTAGTGACAGCACATGTAGTCACTGTTGTTTACATACCCTAATCCAGTACGGGGAAGGAAAATGCTCAGATTCCAAATGAAGAAATGGAAACTCGAAGTGTGTAATTTGAATTGTAGTCATGCTATTGAATCAGCTGTGTAATTTGAACATTCTATATTGTCAGTTACCTGTAGACCTTGTCCTTTATGTATTTCATTTGTTATTTGGTAATGGTATAGTGTTCATGTGTTGATCTGTAATCTTCTTCCTTTATATTTAAGTTGTTTGTATGTTTGTTTTAGTGCCACTCATCTCAGTGATTTTATTTGTATTTTTATGAGGATGTTTGTTCCCCTCATGTTTGTAAATGCACAATTTCAGCTTGATTGCTTTCAAATTAATTCTATGTGGTTATATACTTCATATAACATATATTACGAAATGTGCATTAATATCGGCTGCGGGGGTTTTTAAATATATCTGATATACTATAATGAAAATGGTTTTCGAAGAAATAATGAAATTGAAAATGGTTTTCAAAGAAATAATGAAAATTTCAGCTCGCTTTCCTGAAATGTATTGCTCGTTTTCGTGTCCTCATGGACTTCATAACAAATTTTAATGCCATGTTGATTATTTTATTTTATCTTTTGACATTTCGTATTGTTGAGACTGTCGTTAGTAAATTAATATTTTTTTATTATTTATAATGATCAGCACCCCATTACATCAACCAGCGACAACTATTTTACATACAAGCTTACAATTTCTATAATACGATATATTATCCGACGTGCCTTGCACGTGCACGCTAACCATACAAAGAAGTACTTACGTCTTAGTCGAGGTGCCGGTTCAGTTGCATGTAATTTTTTTTCTCTTTATACCATTGAGATGTATTTGGATTGAATGTGTGCGCAATTCAATTGCCATTATATTTATTCGGAATAATTTGCTCCTATTTGAATTCACCGTTGATTTTTTTTGTTTTACTTCGAAATCTCGTTGCGGCAAACGAATGCACACATTGCTAAGTTAAACCACCCTTTATAATTTTTATGTTTCTATAATTTATGTTTCCCTTTCTCCCCTTTAGTTCCGTGACAGAGCATGGGCATTGTACTAGTATAAATATTATTTATTTTGTTATGATTTGGTTTATTATTAATTGTATTTTAAGTATGACTTATATTTTTACATATTTGAACTAAATTTTTGAATAAGACGAATGGTCAAAGACATGTCCAAAAGTCAATGGCGACTTCTTTTTGTGACCGGAGGTAGTATTTATTTATTTCATGCGCTAGATCCCAATTTTGTTGATGCCATCGATTGTGATTTTGGATATCAAGGCAAGTTTCAACGTTGCCTGTACTGTCAAGCCACACTTATCTTATTTTATTAGATATTATAAATAGCCATGATGCACTTTTTAGTTAGATACAAGCTTACCTTAGCCACGCTACCAGCTTTTAGGAATTTTCTCATCATTTGTGACTACAATGTTGGTTCATGTTTTGTTATGTTTCGGAAAAGGGATAGTTTGTGTTGTCAATTTGTGAAATAGGAATCTTGTGTAGGTAGGGCTACTAGTGGGTTGGGTTATTCTTATAAAACTTGATTGGAGTGGCCAATTGCTTGGCGAGTGCAGCTTAGCATGAGAACTCGGCCAAGTGTGGGAACCACTTCTCAAAGGACTGATACCTTGTGTTTGTCAAACTTAAGTACAACAATGCGACCATGAGTGCTTGCATGGGCTGACGTTGATTGAATAGCCCTCCAACTCTTGGTTTGGTCATCCCGTCTGGCGTGGACATGGTGCAAAAGATTGTGACATCATCTTTTATGCTCACGAGGGGAACACAACCAACAGGAGGATTATTTTGCGCTTGCAGGAATCCTTAGAGGGGATGCAGCCAAGCGCTAGATGGTTAAATGTTTCGTCGCAACGTCTCTGACGGGAGTACACCGTGTCTCATGGGTAAAGTGTACAACCTCTATAGAATGTACATCTTTATAGAAAGTCATGCCCACTGTTAAGGGCAGACAACGGGGCATGATCACAATGGTAGTTCTCTAAATGATTTTGTTTCCAAATGATGGTAATACCATGATTTGCTTTTTTGTGTTTTGTTTTATGATACTCAGAATGTTGAGAGTAAAATGGGAATTTTGATGAAAATTGGTGGTTTAGCTAGATTTGGGAAACTGATGGTGAACCGGATAATTTATGGAATAAATGTTTATAAGATTTCATATTCCAATGGTTTATAAAATGCTTTGCAAAACTAGGCAAAAACTAGCATTTCTGTAAAAGAACTAAACCTTTCATTTTTTTGGTCTATCCTACGTGCTTTATGATCAATTGGCTTGTGATTATTTTAAATATACTCACCCATGTGTTTTAATCGCGGGGCTGCTTAATCCAACGAGCAGATCCAAAGTCGTAGAGATGTGATTCTGATGGAAGGGGGTGCTCTGAAGAGGACTTTGCACAAGACGTTATGACGACGCCCTAACATTTAGGATCTCGTACCTACAGTGCCTATGGGTTCTTATATGCTACTGCCGTTTACTTTTATTGAACTATTTATATCTTCCATTGTTTAAAGGCCCACGTGACTTAATAATATCCATGATGGCTTATGCACTCTAAGTTGTAATAATGTTCATGCAATGGTGGCTCTTGTTTCAAAGTCTGTATATCTATGTGTTCTAACTATTTGATCAAGTGACCAGAACAGGTAAGGCACAAAAGTGATTCAACTCTATTTTTGAGTCCCGACACGTGTCTTTGTGAGACCATGTGGAGGTCGCTCCATATTGTGATGAATGATATTGACAATTTTTGTATGTGTTTGAATGGTTTTGGGCTTGTGCCACCAGACTGGGTCCGATGGATCTATCATTGGCTAGGGTGCATCGTAGTGCATGTTTTTTAATGTAATCTTTTGGGGACTCAATGTCTTGAACATGAATGATTATGAACTAACCTCGGGCTAAGTTGGTGAGACTAGTAGTGTCCAGTTCACGGTTTTCCTAAGTCTGTTGGTTCGCATGTATACAGGTGGTGTCGATGGTCGGGACCGTTTGCCAGGTCGATCAAGAAGGTGCCCAAATGTGCAAGGGGTAAGGTGGGTCTCGCTCGAGGACCTGTGGTACTTGGCGGACGCTTCGAGACGAAGGGAGCTTGTAAGATGCTAGCTGGCGGTCAAAGCCTTCACCAAGAGTCCAGACAATCAGGTGGGACCCGGACACATGAAGACAAGGTGATAAGGTTCGAGATCAGGGCATGTGGCGATGGATGTGCATGTGGCGATGGATGTGTGGATACTTCGAAGCTAAGGGGTCGGGAATGGTCGGCTTCACTTCAAGATCCATGTGTGTGAGAGAGAAACCTGGTGTTAGTGGACTTTTCGGGTTGGCCCAGGTTTGAGCCCATGTGGGGTGTGAGTGTTATATAAGGAGAGGTGGAGAAGGCTTAAGGGAAGCCATTCACCTACCATGTAAACCTAGAGAAGGATGTGAGGGGGAAATGGGGAGAGCCCTCCTCCCCGGTGTGTGCCTTATGGTGAGGCTTTGCCTTCCAAGTGGAGAGGCTATGTAAAATTCTCAAAAATCTAAAAACATTAGAAATAATTCTCCAAATATTTTCTCTTGCATGTTCTTTTTGTTTGGAAATTAGTGAGAGAGAGATTGGAAATTTGAGGAAAAAAGAGAGATTAGAAGAGAGGAAAAGAAATTACAAAAGAAAAAGAAGTCGGCGTAGGAGCACGTGGCCGGCGGCTAGGGTTTCCTCCCAACCACCAATCTCCATGGATGGCCACTAGAGAGACAGAGTGAGGTAGAGAGAGATTGAGAGGGGTGAGAGGGACGGCTAGGGTTTTTCTGCCCGCTGCCACCACCTGCCCCTATACCCGATTGGCCATGCCCATGAGAGAAGGAGAGAGTCCTCGGGGAGTAAGAGAGAGAGAGAGAGAGAGAGGATTGAAGAGGCGTCATGGAAATGACGTGTTTGAGGCAAGTGGCAGCGGCCAACGGCGGCGTTGGGCAGCGACATGGTGGCTTCCTAGTGATGTGCTCCAAGCTAGGTTTTACTTTTGTCACCCATGCTTCAAGAAGGGTCTAATTGGTTCGATCATGCTGAGTCTTTCCTTCACTTAAATTCTTAGCCTTCTCTTAGTTCTCAAGCCATTCACAAATAGCTAAAAGATCCTATTGTGTTCAAATTCTTAGCCTTGCTTTGTCAGTGCTCATCGGACTGGGTCCGACCACCGTCGGACTGGGTCTGATGAGCCTAAACCCTAATTGCTCCTTTCTGCTGCTGGTCGGACTGGGTCCGACTGTCGTTGGACTGGGTCCGACAGTACCTTGTTCCAGTGCTTTAACCTCCATCGGACTGGGTCCGACAGTATGTGTCCCAGCTGTTCTGAGACGTGGTTACAGCCATCGGATCGGGTCCGACGGGTACTGTAACAGCTAGTTTTTGGAATTTTTCTAAGCTCCAACGACTAGTTTCTCTCCGGGGGTATAAATTGAGTTCGGTAGGCAGCCATTTATGAGATTTGATGCTCCATTTCACCTATAGCCAACATCTACTCATCTTAGGGGTGTTCTAGAGCCTTTCCTCCACCAAATCATCAATCACCTACCTTCCCCCAAACTGAGCTTCATAGAAATCCTTCAATTTGGCATAATCGAGGCATTTCGGGCTTTATACTCTTGAAGACGGTTTTCTTCTTGGAGGAGTGGGCTTGGGAGCAGGCCTTGGCGTGTAGCTACTCTCGAGTCGGTGTATAGGTGACGGAGTCCACCTCGCCGGAGTGGCGGAACGACTACGGGGGAGTAATTGAGGCGTGTGGCTCAAGAGGGAGCCGGTCCTTGCACGCAAGGGCTAGCCTCAACGGAGAGTAGGAGTTGCGACTCCGAACTTCGGTGAAACAAATACCGTGTTACTTCTCTTTTGTCTCATTTACTTTCGCATCTATCTTTCGCATGAATTGCTAAATTGCTTGAGTGCTTTGTTGGGATGGATTGCTAAATTGCTTGAATTGCTAAATTACTTTCGCATCTATCTTTCGCCTAGGCGGTGCGTGTCGTTTAATTTGCTTCCGCTTAATAGGGCATTAGAATCTAGAATTGGGTCACTCTTAATTGTGTTGCTTAATCAAGTATAACGCAAAAGAAATTAAAAATTGCCTATTCACCCTCTTGTAGGCCTTAGAGATCCTTTCAAGGCGTCATGGAAATGACGTGTTTGAGGCAAGTGGCAGCGGCCAACGGCGGCGTTGGGCAGCGACATGGTGGCTTCCTAGTGATGTGCTCCAGCGGGCTGTGGTTGGGCTCGAGGATGGCGCGCTTGCGGCAGCCCTAGGAGATGGTGGACCTAGGCGTGGACCAACAATGAAGGCCGTGCATGGCACTAGGTTGCTGCACCGGCCGGTCACGCGCGAGGGTGGCGCTGGCCCTAGGCGGTGCGGCAAGGCGACCTCATCATAGTGGCGTGTAGCCTGGGTGCCTTGGCATGGCGACCTCTAGCACATTTGGCGCGGCGCGCGGGGTCTGGGCTGCGGCTGGAGGCAACTTGGCAGCATGCAGAAGAAGGCCGGTTTTGAGTGAGCTTGGAGGAAATCATCGGGTGTTCGACAGATTATCCGAGGTGGATTTTCGGAGATGCATGCCAAGTATTCAATGAACTGTCTGAAAGTCTATCGCGTCTAGAAATACCCTATCCTATCCATTTGGATATCTTGGTTCAACTCCTTCAATACCGGATCGAGGATGCTCCATCTTTGCATTTCTTGCGATTCTTTCTCAACTACTATTCGAATTGGAATAGTCTTATTACTTCAAATGTATAGGGGACATTATACAAGATATGTTTTCGGATACCGCCATACAATTATTCAGACTTGTATTTTTACTCTATTACGCAACAATTTGAAAAACAATCCCATTAATGCGTAAATAATTGTGTAGACTTATGTATAATTTGAAACACATCTTAGTTTTCGGATACCCTGTGGGCAAAACAATCCCACCTAGTCTACACAGGGTAAAAATACCAAGGCATATCAACTTTGGGTAAAAAGACAAAGGCGCATCAACTTTGGGGCAAAAATCCAATTTTCTCGGTTTTTGAGTAAGCTTGGAGGAAATCATCGGGTGTTCGACAGATTATCCAAGGTGGATTTTCAGAGATGCATGCCAAGTATTCAATGAACTGTCTGAAAGGGGGCATCGGGGTGATTTTGATCGACAAAAACGAGTTGTGCTCCTATTCACCCCCCTCTAATCGTGGTCACCGATTCCGGTCCTACAATCTTGTTCGGTCATTCTATGTTTTTCTTAATTATGTTGTGTCTTCTTCGGTCATGTTCGAATTATCAATGTCTATTGTTTAAGAGTGTAATGTACTAGTACATGCCTATGGCCTGTACTTTGTGGTTTCAGCCGCTTCAATTCAATAAAGCTTGTTGTTATGCAAGTTATATGGCTTGAGCCAACATTAGAGAGTAGACATTCAATAAGCTTTAATCAGCAATTACATCAACCATACATAAATTCAACCATGAATGAAATCCATGCAAGCTAGAAATTTAAATGAACAGTATATTGTCCTATACATGACCAACAATTGAACATACCACAATTCAAAATTTAGCAAATAGTTCAGAAAGTCTCGCTCAAGAAAATAGTTCACTAACTTCTCTCATCAACGAAATATGGAATTAGTTCACTTGATAAACAGTTTTGAGATAAAAGTTTCATCAACTTGACAAATTGTCTGATGGCCCAACTCGGTTCATGCACTTCTCGGGACATGTAGTACAAGCGGCGCCTGTCATCCAGCTCTTCCAAGTTGATCCCCGTGATCCTCTCCTCCTCCTCTCTAGTCCTGTGGTTCTCCTTTCTGTCAAGTATCTCAAGCTCTCTCTCTCTCTCTCTCTCTCTCTCTCTCTCTCTCTCTCTCTCTCTTAGCTTGTATGGGTTGTCCTCCTTTTGCATTAAAGTAGAGAAGAAATTTACCCTTCATGCCTGCCAATTTCCACCTCGTCCTCGAGGTTAGAAATGATCTCACCATATTTGTGCACACTGCCATCAAACTCAAAGGCACTTTGGCTATGAGTGGTTGCCCTCTTATTGCCCATCGATAAACCTGCTCATGAGTAGCCCGGCTCAATGTACCCAACCCGACCAGTGCATCGGGTCGGGTCGGGCCTCGATGTGAAGCTCGACCGTCAGGTCGGGTTCGGGTCCAAAACAATTGCAAAATCAGCCGTGCAGGTTCGGGTTTTCGAGTTGGTTCGGACCCGGATTTATGACCCGGTGCACCGGGTCGGGTTCAGACTGGCTAATTTTTGGTACCCGACCTGAACCAGTTCGAACGCGATAGATGATCAGGTCTACCCATCGGCCTCTCTAGAAGTATGTCAACATCAGCATCTACCATATGATTAGATCACACAGGAGCATTGGAGTAGATGTAGCACCGGTCTTTTGCTTCTTGGAGTTTTGAGCGGCTGCGTAATTGATCAATTTCACTTCATTGTGAGTAGTTCCCAAACTTGGATCATATGGAAGCCTTTTTTCTCCTCTGCTTTGTATAGGGCAAGGGCAACAATAAATTGCAGCACAGATTGTCAACACATCATTCCATTAGTGCTAAGTTATTGAATTACAATAAGCAAATGTATAGAAATGGTGAAGAAAGGATGTACAATGTATTTGTCAGTCTTCCCACTCTCATTTCTTTTTTACATAGTTGGTAGGCTAAGGTCAATGTTCAATGATGTGCTATGGAAACTTGTCATTGATGATGACTTGCAAAGTACAATTAGTAGGCAAGCCGATGAGTATATGAGGATGGCCGGCCCTGCCTTTTCATCTCCATTAGCAATCAAAGAACAAAAAAAGAAGAGTCCTCGTAAGTATATTTGCCCCTTCTAGTGTTTTTTCTTGCATATTTGCCTTTAATTTCAGCAACTAATTCATTATGATTACGTTCCTTGGTAGTTCTTTGGTGGGCTGCATATGGTGGCCTTGCGCATGAGCTTCAATCCTTTGCAAAGCGTATTGTTGGCCTTTGTTGTTCCGCTTCTGGATGTGAGCGTAATTGGAGCACTTTTGAGTTTGTAAGTGAAAGTAATATAGTAATATTTCATCTTGTTGCATGTTAGTATCTTACACTTACTATTATTTTTAATCTTTTATTGCAACTAGATTCATACCAAGAAAAGGAACCGTTTGGAGCATACTAGGTTGAATGACTTGGTGTACATTCAATACAACAAAAAGATGGTATCTAGATTTCAAAAATTGCGTGAGGAAGGAGGCAATGGTAACCCTTTAGTCCTAGATGATTTTCAATGGGATAACGAATGGGTGGACAATCACAATGAGAGGGTTAACGGAGAGGATGATCTTACATGGTCTCAAGTTGATAATGCCATTGGTGCTTCAAGTTCTCTTCGAGGTCGTAATTTGCCAAGGAGGGCACATGGTGTGGCTTTTACTTATGCAAGACGTGCAGGAAAGATGGTTAGGGGTGAGCAAGATCTTGAAGTCAACAATGATGACACTGACAATGGTCAGGATGATGAGGATGAAGATTATGTGGCTGATGATGAAGAAGTTGAAGATGATTATGGTGCTTCTCCGCATAGTAGCCCTCCTCATGAGGGTGCACATGCTAATGCAAGTCGTTTGGGCTTGGATGATATTGATTTGGATGATATTTGAGGCTTGTGTTAAGCCGTATGGCCCGTATTGAACTCTATATTAGTCTATCGTTTATTTGGAGTTTCGAATATGAACTTTGAAGTATTGAACTCTCTATTTGTCTTAAGACCTATTTTGTATGTGATGGCTATGTGCCTATGTGTTTATGTGCCTATGTGTTAACTTAATTATTATCCATGTGGCTAAGTTTGGAACTATCTAGTGGCTAATTATATATATTAAGATGCACACATGCAGCCCCGTAAATATTATATTTATTTGTTGGCAAGTCGACGACTAGTCGACTGACTACTCGACTAGTCGACAAGTGGACCCTCCTCGACTCGACTCGACTTGCCGACTTAATAACCTTGGGTTTACCTAAAGTTTTCGTTTTTGTCAAACCAAAGATGTAGTACTGAAACAACCTTCTTTTATTTCAGGTTCAAATTGCACTGTGGGTCATGTCTAATGGAATCAATGAACTGGTTGTTTAGTATTATTTGCTCCATTTGGACCTTCCAATATCACAAGAAATATATTATCCAGAGTCTACACTTAAACTATAGCTAGGTTAAAGCTACTGTAACTTCAGCAATCAAAGGGGAAAAAGGAAAGAACAAAACTTGAATAGATCAGTTTGCATATCGGCGGTTATGCGGTGGATGCCAACCATGACAAAAGAGCATAGTTGAGAATATGGGAAGCTTTTGGGATGGAGGAGGCGGCGCTGCAGAGGACAGGAGAAGAGAGGGAGGCGGCGGCACGAGGGGGAGGCGAGGCAAGAGGGAGGAGGCGCGGGGGCAAGCCGCAAGGGGTGGATGGCTAGGGTTTTGGGAGGGCAAATATGAGGCCGTGCGATTGACGGCCAGGATCGCACAATGCGGGACGACGGGCAAAGTTGGTTGGCTTCCTATGATGGATGCAGCAATCGCCATGATAAATGTTGGCCAGAACAAGCTGCCTAAGATTAGCCTGCGTTTAAGATGCTTTTCGGTTAGATTTTACGTAGACAATGCAATTTTTCACAGTAATAACTGATGATGTCTTGTAAACTGCTTACTTGGTGTTGCTCTAAAGAATGTATTGCCAACATGCTCTGGATGCTTCCTTAGAAACGCGGCTTGCCCAATGTAAGTAAACAATATTGATGGAGTTAGGCCAAAGCTAAAACTAAGATGAAAAGTAAAAAAAAAACTTGTTTTCAGATGGCTTTCTTGGATTCTGCTTATTTTAAGCATACACAAATAAGTATAGCATTTTGACACCAATCTTGAACCTTTTGTAAGTCTACCCTTTGTTTACTTTGTAAACTTCAACAAGGTAAACTTCGACAATATCTCTAGCTAGCTTGATCTCATTACAGCAGAAATCAAAAGCCATGTGCATGTAGATCTGGATTTGAGCTACACTTGAGCGATCGAGACTAAGGTGCATGGATTTATTCAATTCTAGAAGTTATGTGAAGAGTAGCACCGTTTTCTTTTTCAAGATGATTTCACCATGACTATATATAACTGTTATCTAGTAGAAAGTGCAGAGAAGCTAATTGTAAGGGCCATTGCAGAACTGGTGAAAAAAAGACCATTGCATATACTGAAAAATACATATGCAAATGAAAATGAAAATGAAATGCTTTAATTTAAAACACTGCTGATAATTTAAAACATTTATCCCGAACAGAAAACAACAGTAAATTATAGACTATAGAGATATTTTGATTGTAAGTTCAAGTTGGTGGTTCATTATTGTTGTCAGAAACCTCGCTGTGGTGTCAAAGGATGTACTCAATATCTGAGTTCCATCACGTGAGAATGTAACACTTGTAACACCTTTCGAATGTGCACGCTTAAGGCGTCGCAAGCATTGGCCCATTCGTATTCGCCAAACCTAACAATTGGTAAAAGGAAATAGTTCGATATGGACATCAGGACATGTAGTTGATCATAAAATAACTTATTGGCATAAACTAAGGAACTTGAGAAATACCAGATAAAATGATTTTTAAGGAACCAGACCAAATAATTGTTGTCAGATATTGGCTAGTAGTTTTCAAATTTCAAATTATTTTGATCATATGAATAATAAATAAGAATGTGTTTGTTCAACGAGAGAGCTGCCAACAATGGATAAATGCACTAAATGATACCCCTAAAATTAAAAGACATACAAAATATGTTGGCACATTAGCCATGCAGAATTGCAGATGGATCAGCTCATATCTGCTATTTCTTAGCAAATGTCCTTAAAAGTAGTTTAATTAATAACAAATGTTGTAACCATTTTAAAAAAGAACTCAAATTTTGTTAATCCTAAGGGGAGCTCAGCAATCCAAATATCGCTCATCAGCAGCGGAGTGAATTCTCTAATCACACGCTAACTCTAATCAATGGCCCAGTAGCTAGCAAATACATTCAGCTGTTCACACAATTATTCCCAAGTCCCAACTACCGAAGCAATCCTCGAACCTTCCTCCTCGATCCCCTGAGGACGTTTCAACGCACGGGAAGAATCCAAGAAACGTAGAACGACGATGACGAATATATTCGCCGAAAAAAACTACGGCGCTAGCACTTCAATTAATTACCTCGTAGAGCCGCATGACATTGGGATGCTTGAGCAGCTTCAACGTCGCGATCTCCCGCTGATCTGAGGCAGATTAGAACGGCTGGATGAAATGGGCGAGCTCAAATTAAAAGAGGAGGGGAAAAAATTGTCAAAAGGCTGGGGGCGTGAGCGACCTGCTCGTGGATGTTAATGGCAAGGATGCGGTGGCGGTCAAGGATCTTGATGGCGAAGGCGCGGTCGGTGTCGCCGTGCCGCGCCAGCCTCACCTTGCCGAAGTGCCCATCCCCGGGCGGCTGTCCGGCCATGCCCTGTGGGAGCGGGGGCAGGGACGGAGCCATGCCGGGCTACGGTTGCGATGGCGGGGGCTGCTGCATCATGGCAAGAAGCCCTAACACTAGAGAGAGCGAGAGGCCGGGTGGGGGCGTGAACGCGGGGCCGCAGGGCCGTGGTGGCCCTTGAAACCGTCGTTGTCGATTAGGTGGCACCGGTGCGGGCCATGGAGAGGTGGCGGTGGCGGCAGCCGAGGAGGCAGCGACGACGGTGACGACGCGAAGGTAGGGAGAACGGGAGAAGGCAGCGTCGTGGGGCAAGCAGGAGAGGAGGCGAGGGGAGAGGATGTGGCAGGGGAATTGACGGGGTGCAGTCCAAGCGAGGAGATGGTGGAGGGGAGGGAGGAGGCAGCGTGGGGGGGAGGTGAGGCAAAGAGGTGAAGAGGGTGGAGGCGCGGGGGCAGGGGCGGACGGCTAGGGTTTCAGGGGGCGCGGCGCGGGCAGTTGGATATAGTGACGGAGCGATCGGACGGTTGGGAAGCCTTTGACGGACGAACGGAAGAAATCCTACTCTTTATTACTATTAATTAATTAGGTAGAGATAGAGAATAAGAATCCCTGGGTTGATCAAAGGCAACAAGGATCGTACCTCACATTAAACCAAGCAGATGCAAGAAGGTAGTCCTCAGCATGACTGAAGTTCTCCCTTGCCAGTTGTGGGACTGGGATCTTTCATCATACGAGAAATCCTACTCCTATGGTAGCACCAACATTCCCATCACCATGCACCCTCGGTGGTACACTTTATAGGCCTTGCACGCTAGGACCAGCATGGCTTCCTGGTTGTAGTCCCTGCCATTGCAAGCAATCGGATTGGCCAACAAAGTAGTCAGCATATTGAGACTCCATTTGATGCATGAACAATGGAAACTAGAAAAAATATATCAGATAAGCTTACTTATATTGAATTGAATTACTCATTGGTTGCATAGAAGCTTGCATTCAAGGGACCGGAAAATGGTAAATGCTATTATATAAACGAATTACAACAATTGATCATACAATATTTACTAGAAAAGGAATGGATTAATACATTGACATAAAAATTGCGTAGTTCGTGGTTGAAACAAGAAATCACATATCTTTGTACCATATGCAGAGCACATTCAACCACTTTTAGGTCATACTACAAGACAAACTAATTACATTGCATTCATGAATTGTAGAAGTTTGCAACTAATTTTATTTCACATTAAATAAACTTAGCAACAACACATTAACTAGGTGCATTCATGCAAACGGGGAGACATTACACATACTAAAATGGACCATCTTGATGTCTCATAATTTAGATAACCGCAGGAACATCACCAATACTCTCGTGACACATTGTCTCTGTCATAGTTGAACTTCTCGTTGTCGATGTTGTATCCATATCGTTGCAATCCATCGTCCGATGGTACGTAGTCCATCGGAATGACATCGATCGTTAGGGCTAACACACTCCGACCTAGTGATCACGGGTGGCAGCCGAGCAGGTCAAGCAAATTTATCCTTATTGGCCAGTGTAGCCCTAAGGTTGAGTGAAATATCTTCTAGCCAAGCTACAATAGCCTCTATCTGTATCAAGGTGTGGTTAAAAGTATAACTCCTGGGAGTCTCCAGGCTTGAGGTTTGCTTCCACACAGTCCCCCAAATCCACTGAATCCCCTATATCCCAAGTTTTTTGACCCAACGGTGGATATGTGAATATTGGCAAGATCGCACATGTTCCTGCCACCACAAGGATCTCTGGCATTGTCCTCGGCCAAAACCGACAACACAAGGCAAAATACCGACAACAAAACCATGTGTAGAGCCGACAACACGAAGCGGGCGACACAAAAGACCTATGTCGATTTGACTCACAAAACTACAGATATACTAAATGGAGGGACATTACCTATGAATCGACAAAGTCGGCAACATCAGAGACAAAGCCGACTTTGTGGAAGCAACGGGCCGAATGAACTCCAAGGCGGACCATCACTCTCCCCGCAGGATTGCTGCCTCCCCGAATCCGAACTCCTTCATGTGGAAGCTTCCTCCTTCCACTGCCGCCGGAGACAATGAATGCGCCTCCCTTGTCCCACCTTAGCGTTGCCTGCTTGCCATTTCATCACGCGCACGCGAGACTCCGGTTGTTGAGCGCTACAAGGATAGGGAGCATCGCAACGTTCTCTAGATTTAGGGTACGACCTCGCAGTCCCAATCCCCTAATCGTCGGATAGGGTACCTGCTGGGTAGCGGCATCCTGTTATCCTATTCGCGACAGTAGTATAGGGCACTTGCTAGCTATGCTCTAGGAGTATCATCAATCCAGACCTAACTTAAGTCGACTCAACCACTATTTGCACCCTTTTTTACTATTTACCTATATTTCTCTCCCTTACATTTTATTTTTAGTGCTGGGACTATCTAAGTTATGTCCCATTGATCATGCTCTAAGAGCATCAACAACCCACACCTAACTTATATCAACCTAGTCACTATTTATACTTTTTTTTCTCGAATATCTATAATTTTTTTCCTATTTTATTTGCATTAGTACTAAAACGATTGGGTCCCATTGGTGGTGCTCCAACTAATGCACAAATCTGGCCTCACCGACAACCCTACGTCCCTGTACATGGTTATTAAGCCCGTATTCACGGTTAACGGTCCAGCAGCACTAAGCAAATGGGCCTACGAGACCCGGCGGGCTGCGGCCGCAGGGCCCACCTCGACTCCCCACATCGCAGATTCGCAGCGCAGGCAACCCGTCTCAGATCCGCGGCGACGCGCTTCCCACTCCACTCCCCAGTCCCCAGTCCCACTCGGCCACTCCCACCGCCCACCCCGATGGCCGGCGGCCGCGCATTCCGGCCGTCCGCGCCGCGGCGCGCGGCGTTCGCGGCGCTCCTGACGCTGCTGCTCCTCGCCTCCCTCTCCTTCCTCCTATCCTCCGCGCCCGCTTCCCCGTCCCGCTCGGCCGCTGCCTCGCCGCCGTCCCGCCTCGCCGCCGTCCGCCGCCACGCCGCGGACCACGCGGCCGTCCTCGCGGC
Source organism: Raddia distichophylla (assembly GCA_005191435.1). Taxonomy (NCBI): domain Eukaryota; kingdom Viridiplantae; phylum Streptophyta; class Magnoliopsida; order Poales; family Poaceae; genus Raddia; species Raddia distichophylla. The sequence goes on from SPJY01003583.1 coordinate 586,969, forward strand.
CTACGCCGCGCATGCGCGCAAGCTCAAGGAGGCGTCTTCCGCGCAGTCCCTCTCCTTCTCCACCCTCTCCTCCGACCTCTCCGCCCTCTCCTCCCGCCTCGCCGCTCACCTCGCCCTCCCCGAGGACGGGCTCAAGCCCCTCGAGAAGGAGGCCCGGGACCGCATCAAGTTTGCGCGCCTCCTCGCAGCCGATGCCAAGGAGGGCTTCGACACGCAGTCCAAGATCCAGAAGCTCTCCGACACGGTCTTCGCCGTCGGTGAACAGCTCGCCCGCGCCCGCCGTGCCGGCCGCATGTCGTCGCGCATCGCCGCGGGCTCCACCCCTAAATCTCTTCACTGCCTCGCAATGCGCCTCCTGGAGGCCCGCCTCGCCAAACCCTCCGATTTCGCCGACGACCAGGACCTGTCCCCCCAGTTCGACGACCCCTCGCTGTACCACTACGCCGTCTTCTCCGACAACGTGCTCGCCGTCTCTGTCGTGGTGGCCTCAGCTGCGCGCGCCGCGGCCGACCCCTCGCGCCATGTCTTCCATGTGGTCACCGCGCCCATGTACCTCCCGGCCTTCCGCGTCTGGTTCGTGCGCCGGCCACCGCCGCTGGGCGTGCACGTTCAGCTCCTAGCCTACTCCGACTTCCCATTCCTGAACGCCTCCTTCTCACCGGTGCTCAGGCAGATCGATGCCGGCAAGAGGGACGTGGCGATGCTTGATTACCTGAGGTTTTACCTCCCTGATATGTTTCCAGCGCTGAGGGTGGTGGTTCTCTTGGAGGATGATGTGGTGGTGCAGAAGGATTTGGCCAGACTTTGGCATGTCGACTTGGATGGGAAGGTGAATGGTGCCGTGGAGATGTGCTTCGGGGGGTTCAGGAGGTATAGAAAGTATCTCAATTTCACACAGTCCATAGTGCAGGAGCGGTTTAATCCTGGCTCCTGTGCATGGTCGTATGGGGTCAATGTGTTTGATCTTGAAGCATGGAGACGAGATGGGTGCACAGAGCTGTTCCATCAGTACATGGAAATGGTGAGTTGCAGTGATATTTGGTTGCAATTTAACAGAATTAGCATTGTGGTAAATTGGGATTGACATGTGACTGCCCCAGTTAATTGTCATGCTTAGCGTTCGGTATCCTTTTGCTTCATAATTAAGTGTGCTATACATATACATTTTTAGATTTCACTAGTTTGATGCAAATTTTACTTAGTTTTTGTTGTCAATGTTATCATGGTCACCATGTGATTTTTCGAAAGAAGATTGTCATCGTGTGATTTAGTCCCCTTGATTTTGTTTTTAATACAAAATTGCTTGAGTGGGCATTAATCATAGAGACAAGGGGCGAGAAAAGTACTCCCTCCATATCACAAAAAATGACGCTCTTATGTGGATTATGGATAACATCCAAGGCCATGGTTTGGTCATAACTAGGGTCACCCAAATCGTGGGCTTTGTGAGATGTTCGGCGTCTCTCTCTCTCTCTCTCTCTCTCATCTGTTGTAAGCATTTATAGATTATTGACGAGATGAATATACTGTAAACTATTGATACATCATGTGTGAAACATTAAACTACATCACTTGGAAAAGCTCCAGCTCCACAAATATTACTTTTTTGAGCCATACGAGTTTATGCCTTTTTTGAGCAATAGTGCCTTCTTGTGCATTTGTGTGTGCAGTTTATGTTGACGAAAGACATGGGCTGTCTTGTTTTGTCCTGTGCATCAGTTGTATGCAAATGATGCTGCTAGTTTTTCTATTTTTGCACCATTTTGTGGTAACATGCTATGTGTTTTGTGTCCACCAAGATACTGATGTGTACTATATAGTGGTATAATCCAATATTTTCATTGCAGAATGAGGAAGGTGATCTCTGGGATCCAACATCTGTTCTGCCAGCTGGGCTGATGACTTTCTATGGCAATACAAAGCCACTTGATAAGTCATGGCATGTAATTGGTCTTGGATATAATCCAAGTATCAGTCCTGACGTGATCCGTAATGCTGCAGTGGTACACTTTAATGGGAACATGAAGCCATGGCTTGATGTTGCTTTGAATCAGTACAAGGCTCTGTGGACAAAGTATGTTGATACTGAAATGGAATTCCTCACACTATGTAATTTTGGTCTCTGAAGGAATTCAAGAAATACCCCAAGAATAAGGAAACCAAGAACGCATTGTTCGGCAAAAGAGCCTACACGATTGTTTATCTCCTTTTTCCTGTAGCAAAGTTTCTTCTCTGCAGTAATTTCATGCCTTTGTGCTGAGCAACAATGTTCTGTAGATTCTGTAGTCTGTTGCTGATAGTATTTATTTTTAGCTAAGATGTCTGGGTCTTTGTGGCTTAGGGAATGAGATGATCTGTTGGAAGGAACTTCTAGATGAGCATTCATATACTTGTACTATCTGTAACAAACATATCTTCAATTGTATTTATTAAAAAGAAAAAAAATTACTTGCTCCGGGTTGGTTTTGTCAATGTTGCCCAAATTCTTGCTTCGCTAACAATTATTGAGCATGTTACTGCCTATTTTTAGGATGATGTTGGTGAACAGAACTGCATATGTTCAGCACCTATTTTGTCAACAGATCCTTGTGAAGTTCTGCATGGAAATGCTCTCCTGCCTAGTTTTTTCACTTGTTATTTATAATCTCAGGTATGCTAACAAGTTCTAATATTGGTTTGATATCTCTTTTTGATATAATTGTAGACATTTAGTGTGAATACTTGCTTTCCACCACATTTTTTGGTTTTCTCCTCGTAGAACATACTTTGGTGTTTATCGCTATCATCATGTTTGGTTATATGTATTTAGTTAATGGCATGTTCATGCGATTTTTGCGAGAGAATTTGTCACGTGCAAGCACGCAACAAGGGGGATCTAGGGCGAGACGGCCGTTTATCATCGGCGACGCCTTGGCTGTTATCAGAGCCAACGCCTATGAGATTTACTCTCAATTTTAATTCATTTTTTGGATGACAAAAGAAGATACACGACCATCCTTTTTAGAAGGATAAAATACTTAAGCCCTAAGAAAAGGAATAACTTGAATTTTAAGAAACTAATCCCTAATAGATAGAAACATATTCTAAAATAGCTACAGCTCGGGCCCACATGTTATAGTACTCGTGGGTATTGTTCACGCGTGCTACAGTGCCTGCGGTACTGTACATGGATCAATCGGGCCCTACTAGGCCTACCCATAACATTACTCCCCCCTTCAAATCAACCTTGTCCTCAAGGTTGAAGCCTAGGAGATCTCGACGGCATAGACTGACACGACGACGCTCAAGGATTTGTCGCCGATGCTGAAGACGAAGTGTGTCACCATGAGCTCGACATAACAACAAAGGCATAGCATGTCCGCAACCCATCTGTTGCAGAGGATGGACACATCGTGGTCGCCAAGGGCATGCTTGGCGTCGTGGTCGCCGAGCGTGCTCTTGACATGGAGGAAGACCTGCAGTAACGTAGGCCCGGGCGCCATGATGTTGTTTTGGATGGACACTCGTCGCCTTGGGAGCCCTCTCACGACAAGAAACCGGCAAGGCATTGTCAGGCGGAACCATCTTCCTGCTGCACGATGTCGCTGATGATGTCAGTGTTTTCGTTGCCGTTGTCGTTCTCCTCGCGCTGCACGGTGCCGTCGTCGTTGGTGTTGCTGTTGTCGTTGTCGGTTCGGACCTCAAGGCGCGTGCTTGTGAGAGCTTGCGCCACACTGGCATCAAACATCTCCTGCGCTGGATCAGCGGGCGCCGTCGTCGTCTTGTCGAACGCCTTCACGAGGTCCGCGACCTTCTTGGTGAGGTCGTCGATCTGCGCCTCGAGCTTTGCCGCCCAGTTGGAGATGGACATCTTCAGCTGAGCCACATTAGCCTCGGTCTGCTCAGGAACCCTGCGACTAAATATCGATCGATGTTTTCATACGTGCTTGATAAGCACGCAATGGGTAAGGCCCTTGATGCGGTCGAGGCGGCCGTTTATCGTCGGCAACGCCTTTGCCGTTATCGGAGCCATCGCATATGAGATCTACTCTCGATTTTGATTCATTGTTTTGATGCCAAAAGAAGATACATGAACATCTTTTTACAGGATAAAGTACTTAAGCCCTAAGAAAAGGAATAACTTGAATTCTAAAAAACTAATTCCTAATAGATGGAAACATATCTTAAAATAGCTGCAGCTCGGGACCACGTGCTACAGTACCCGCGAATACTGTTCACATATGCTGTAGTACCCATGGTACTGTTCATGGACCAATCGGGCCCTATTGGGCCTGATTTGTTATGTGCAAACACGCAACAAGGGGGATCTAGGGGATACGGCCCTTGACGCGGGCAAGATGGCTGTTTATCATCGGCGATGCCTTGGCTGTCAACGAAGCCACCGCCTATAAGATCTATTATTTGGATGTCAAAAGAAGATACATGACCATCCCTTTTAGAGGGATAAAATACTTAAGCCCTAAGAAAAGGAATAACTTGAACTCTAAGAAACTAATCCTAATAGATAGAAACTAATCCTAAAATAGCTGCAGCTCGGGGCCACGTCCCGTGGGTACTGTTCACGTGTGCTACAGTTCCCGCGGCACTGTTCACAGACCAATCAGGCCCTATCGGGCCTGCCCATAACAAAATTCCTTATTTGCCCCCTCTCCCCTGATAGTTACTCTCATTCACAATCTGCCATCATTTTTTTTGGCTTTCACTATTTGTTGTATTTTGTTAAATTTCTTTCTCATTAGCCCCTTTGCATTAAACGTTTGTCAAATGTTTATTTTGCCCATGTCTTTTTATTACATAACAAAGTAGAAATATACATAAAAATAGCAGAAAATTTGTAAAATTGTGTGACAAATCCTTTGGATTTAGAAAATTATGTAATTCTCAAAATTGAGAATGGATTTTTTTAATTCTTTTTTCAAAGAAAAATAATGGTATGCACGACGTTTCATGAACAGAGATAAAAAGGTAAAAAAGAGAAAATTATGAAATCTGAACAAGTAGGGCATGATTTTACATAATTTTAGAAATTTGGATTACTCAATTTTAAACTAAAATGTACGAGCTAAAATGTTTTAAAGTTTTAAATCAAGAAATTATAAAAGAGGTATTTTGGTGTTAGTGGAGTTTTTTAATGGCTGAATCTAATGGGGTTGGTGGAAGGGGCAAATAAGAAAGAAAGTTAACGGAATTAGGGGCAAATAGACATATTCAAACCTTGGGCCGTGTCGGGCTTCGGGCCAGACCTGGAAAAGCCCGATCCCACGAGGCTAGGCCCGAACCCAGCCCGGTGCATCGGGCCTCATTTCAGGCATGAACCCAGCCCAAAGCCCAGAATCACGGCCCAGCCATGGCTTAATTTATAGTTTTTCGGAGCCCAGGCATGGCCTGTCCCGGCGACCGAGCTTCGAATTGAGACCCGAGCCCGGCTTTGATGCGCTAGTGGGGCCGAATCGGGCTTTCCATGATTAGATCTAGAAGCAAATAGTGAAGTTCTAACAAATGATTGCAGATTATGGATTTAGTAATTTTTTTTGTAACAAATAAGGATCTTTCTCTTTTTGGCGGAGTTTTCATCGGCCTTATGATGTCGACCTTAGAAAATGGGGAAAGTAATGTTAGACAAATTTTGGCATGGATTTCATTTATCTTGAATTGTACTCCCTCTGTTTTTTTTTTGACACCTTTGACTTTTGGACATGTCTTTTACCATTCGTCTTATTCAAAAATTTAATGAAAATATCATTTATTTTTTTGTGCTATCCCTTTTCCTTGAGCAAGCTTCCTGTTCTACTAGATTTACAATGTAAATTGTAAGGTGTTGGCCTTTGTCATGATGAGCTACCACACGAATCTTACCGTGGGGGTGTATGTTAGTCTAAGCTATATATCAAATATCAATAGCTTGGATTTTGTTTTTAGTCAATTGGATATATTTTCACCTTCTGTAGGACCATGCGAAGGTTCTTCCATGTGTGTGTGTGGTGAATTTAAGTGATGAGTATATGTCACTTCGAAGGTTTTTGCTATTTGTTGATTGTTTGTTTTGGCGCTTTCAGTTGTCATTGCAATTTGGGTTGCATATCTATTATATTTGTTGAGATAGGGAGATGGTATATCGTGCGGTGCTAAATGATGGTTTGCTTGTTTGTGTCGGTTGTACAAACTTGTATTGGGAATATGTCCTAGATAAATCATATGAGATGATTGTAATACATCTTTGTTCATGTACTTTCGATAGCTTATTATTGGTTCCCCTGAATAAATATCACAAATTTGTTTATTAAATACGACTTGGTTGTGAAACACAATTGTGAATGTAATATTATTATAAATGATCCCTGATCCATATGATTACGAGGAACGATAATGATTTGCTCAACACATGTATTGATTGATGGTATTGTTTCACATACCATAAATATAGAGATATCAAATTAATAATATAAACATATGTTAGAGAACATGGATGGCTGGATTGACATACTCCGAGACACTGCTGAGATTGCTATCTTAAAAGTGTCATCAAATTGTTGTCTTGAGTGATACGTCATTATGGTCACCTCTGGGCTCCTTAATGTGGATGGATAAGTAAAGTGTGTGGCTGTGCCAATGTGATTAATAGTTAATCACAACCTGTATCCATTTCATTGATGAGTGAATGGTCGAATTATAACAGAGATGATACACATCTTGTTTTATGCTTAACTGGTGTCATGTGACAAAAAAGATCGGTATGTGAGTGTATTGAAGTTCAACCGAAGAGAATCACTTTGTGCATTATGGGGCCAATATGTTTTGCTAGGTATCGCTATTGGTTTATAGATTGAAAATCAGGTTTCTTGTTCCACGGTCAACTTGTGCATGAACTTAACGGGTCAGACACTTAACAGGTTGGAACATGCCTAATGGACTTAGTGAGTTTTCCACGAGAATATTAATTTGTGTAGTATTTAGAGTCCTAATGAGCTGCTAATGTAGAAGCCCATCAGCACGTCTATATAAGGAGGAGGCCTAGGGCGGCACGACTAAGCTGATCAGTCCATCATGAACCTTAGCCTATGTGACCCTCCTACTCCCGAGAAAACCCTAGCCGCGCAGCGAGGTGCTAGGATTTTTAATCCCCTACTTGCATGATTGTCCTGAATGTTCACGTAGAAATTTTGAATTTATGATAGCGTATCATGCACATTCCGCTTCCCGAATTCCACCAGAGAAAACTAAGTTCACACCGGACAAGCCTTGCTTGTTTGTTTTTCTTTAGTCCGATGCTTCTCCAGAAATATTGTTGTTCACGCTGGACAGTCTGACGTGAACATCCTTTCCAAATAGCTTCTTGTGCAATTGTCCAGTAAATTTGTAGTTTACGCCGAAAAGTCTGTCGCAAACTAATTTCCATCAGGGTAACACACAAACAAAACGCCATCTATGCCGAACAGTCCGTCGTGTGAACGAATTTTGCTGAAAGTCTGTCCGTCGCAACTACTTTTCTCTATTGCATTTTTGTTACCGTTGAAATCCGTTCGTTTCTAAAGCAAATTTGGTCGCACTTTATTAAAGTTAATTTGTCTTCTAATCAACGGCTAGTAAGTGTCTCAAACGACTATAATCTGCCCCTTAGCCTATAAAAGGACGTAGAAACTCCCTTCCTAGAGTGATATTGGCACTAGATTATTATTCACACACATTTAGCCAAAAACTAGAGCCCTGTTCTTCATCCTAGTCCACATGTTCACGAAAAAGACTATTATCCCATTGCTCCAAAGTGTTCAAATTTGTATGAGAGTGTGTTATCCAAGTTAGTGATGACTTGAATCTTGTTACTCTTGGATTCTCAAATCCTAGATGGCTGGGTGGTTTGATCTTGAGGAGCTTGCCATAGCGTGTATGGGAGCTCTCAAGATGATGTTGTGAAGGCCTGGAGCTTGTCTACCGGAGTGGTGAAAAGATTCCAAGAGTAGAAAGAGGTTATGGTTTCGAGCAGGAGCCGACCCTTGGTGAAGCTTGCCTCAACGGGGAGTAGGAGGACTCCGAAGCGTGGTCAAACAAATACTTGTGTCTTTCTCCTTTACTTTCAGAATTTATATTTTGCACTTACTTATTTTTTTTATTTTCGCTGAATTTTAAAATTGCCTATTCATCCCCTCTCTAGGCTAACTAGATCCTTTCACATGGCGACAAAAAATCCTTAAATCATGACTGTGTAAAAAGACTAAACGCTCCTATCTACAAGTAACCCACATATATCTATCTCATATGTACAATATGTAAGAATCAAGCTCCCATGAGCTTTGTTATTAATTTTGAAGATTGATGCACTTAATTCTCAATTGGGAACTCTCGGTTTTTATGGACCCCACAAAGCGATGATTTTCTATCGTCGACTTTGCTCAAGACTAAGGACTTCATTTTCATATTTCTTCTACGTTCTTGGGTGAGTTGTTGGGGTAACCTAGATGCTTGTGTAAATTCCCTTTCTGGCTGCAGGGTCCCAGGAGCACAGTTGAGTCAGTTTCCGAAGTCTTTCAGAGGGTTTCGGGTCCGAGCTTCTTGTTCTCAAGTTTGTTTATCGTAGCGCCTATGTTTTTCCACCTCTCCAAATATCATCTCCGGCGCCAAACTTTCTCTCTCAAGCCTCGTGATCTATCGAAAATTGCTTGTGGGTCTCCTAGGGGGTAGGACTGTCCTAGCTGAGTATTCTCTTCTACTGCGCAGTTGAGCTGATGCCTTAGGCCGAACTGTCTGGCCCAAGTTATCTCCTCCCTGACTTGCTAATTCCATTTTCCAGTAAGCGCCTGCCTTAGGCCGGACTGTCCGGACCTTGTTGTGTCCCTTCTGTCTCGTATTGTATTTTTTTACAGAGAGCACGTGCCTTCGTCCGGACTGTCCGGGAGTTGTCCGGGGTGTTGTCCGGCCTAGGGCTTGAATCTGGATCTCAGATCTATTTTTTAGGGTTCCGAAGTGGGGGAGTATATAAAGGCCTTTTTCTGCTCAAGGGAGGGGTGAGAGACTCATTTGCAACTCTAGCCACCTTTTCCCAAGTGTGTGAGCTCTCCCCATGGATTTTAACCCTAGGGTTTCCATGTGCATGTGAGAAGAGTGTTTGTGAGGTGAGTGTCCTCCGGATTTGTGCTCCTTGGGATTTCGTTGCCGGAAGGAGGATCTTCACCAAGCCGTCTTCATCAAGCTTTCATCGGTTTCTTGTGCCTCTATGTGTTGGGGAAAAGTCCACCGTGTGTCGGTGGCCACTGCCGTGCGTTGGCGGTGATGGAGTGAAGTCCATCATGTGTTGGTGGACGCCTCGTGTGTTGGTGGTGTGGGTTTGAGAAGATCACCACGTGTGGGAGCACTTAAGACCGTGTGAGGGGTTAGGAGCTCACCTCGCCGTGTGTCGGTGAAAGAGTTTCCACGAGTGGGTTGAGGCGGAAGGCTCGAGAGGGAGCCGGTTCTCGTGTGTCGAGGGCTTGCCTCAGCGGGGAGTAGGAGTTCGTCTCCGAACCTCGGGAAAATATCCTTGTGTCTTTTTACTTTCCCTCAATTTATTTTCTCGCAAGCTTTCTCTTATATGCATGCCTGTGATGTGTGATACTTGTCAAATTAACTTGTCTAATACTTCTCCTTGTGTAGTTCTAGGATTCTCTAACTAAATGGTTAAATTTTAATTTGCATAATCATCAAGAAAAACACAAAACAACTAAAAGTAGTCCAATTCACCCCCTCTTGGCCGTCGATCCCTTCACAATACAAACATACTCTATCCCAAATTTACCATACAAATCACACTAGTACTAACTAGTTGTGACTAGGGATGGCAGAAAACCCCATCGGGTTGGATATCCGACCCAATGGGTATGGGTAAGGGTCATAGTTCGTACCCATGGGTAATCGGGTTCGGGTCTAGGTTTCATTTTGTACCCATGGATTACCCGAATTCCTTCACTGACAGGCGGGGTCCATGTATCTTGATATATATACTAAGGGCTGAGAAGGAACCCTAACTGGCTAACCCCAAGTCTTCAACCCCACAGCAGCTGCCGCCCTCTCCTCAGCTCCCTCCCTCCGCCTCGGCGAGTCGACGCCTTCGTCCAACCACCACCGGTGCCGCCCCGCCCTCCGTCTCCAGTCCACTTCCCTGCCCGTCACCGCCGCCTCCATGCCGGCCACCACCTCTAGGTATACCACTAATGTCCGCTTCACTTGATCTATGAATTTGTTGTTGGCATTGGTCTTTAATTTATGTGGATGAGTACGGTATGTTTGTACGATCCATTGGTAGTGGCAGCAAGACAAGTTTTTAATTATTTTTCTGGACAGATTTTGGTTGTGTGATTATATTGCATCAGATGGTGGAAAATTTGTCATGTTTTCTCCTAATATTTTCAGGTTTCGGGCACCCGTCGGGTTCGGGTATGAGTGTGTGTTTGTGCCCGAGACGGTTTTCGAGTTCTGGTTTGGGTAAACCATTCGAGTTTCGGGTTGGATATAGTTGTACCCAGAGATACCCACCAGATTGCCATCCCTAGTTGTGACTAAATATTCTACATATTCTATCCATTTATTACTCTACCTAGCACCTAACCACACATTTTTCAGCTAACCTAAATTAAGTTGTATTTCTAACTACATTGTTGGTTTCATTGCTATCCTACCTTGTTTTTAGAATTTACAAATTAAATTTGCAAAAAAGTACCTCACAAGCTACCTGTAGAAGACGACCCTCTTCCTTCCTCTCTTTCTCTCCCTCTCTTTTTCTTTCTATCCTCTCCCTTCCCAATGCGGGGCGGTTCGACGGGCGCTGGCCATTAGATGGAGATCCAACGGCCAGCGTTAGATCTTGAGAAAAGTTTTGTTATTTTTGTTTCGCCACGTAAAAAAATTCAAAAAAAATATTCTCTAATGCATGTATATTTCCACCAAATTTTTTGTATTGCTATACAACATTTATACATCTAGATTTTTATTTAAAAACGTTTTATAGTAATAGTAACCAGGCCTGGAAATGATCGAAATGAACCGCCCCGAACTGGCCGGCCCGTTGGCCACCTTCATTGTTCTCGAAGACTACCAGCAAATCCGTAAAAATCCCACTTAAAAAAGAAAAAAGAACCTGCAAATATCCGTAAATGGGCTAGGGTTCGTTCGTCCTCGGCCTCTCCACCCTCCACAGTTCGGTGTCTCCTCTCCCTCGCCGGCTCCGCCTCCGGCCTTCCTCCACGTCTCCCTCGTCTCTCGCCGGCGCCGCCTCCGCGCGGCCCCATCCCTGCCTCGACGCGCCTCGTCCTCGCCCCCTCTCTCCTTGGCTCCTTGTCCCCGCCGGCGCCGTTTCATTCGCCGTCTCCCGCCTCCCCCGACACTCCCCCATCTGGATTTCTAGCATCGCTCACCGGGCAAGCCATCTTCAAGATCTCCGGTGGCTGCAGCAGGCACCGGGGATCTCCTACTCCCGCAACGATGGGAGCCCGGGCGGTGGATCCGCCAATCGCAGTGTCTCAGTCGGCACCATCGCCAACCACAAATAAGGCATCGGCTTCAAAGCCAAAGCCCGGTGATGCTGCAGCTGCCACCAGCAATGGTTTGGGTGCTGATAACAGCGGTGGTGGTGGCAAGAGGAACAACAAAAGAAAGCGTGCCAGGGAGAGGGCTATGAATTGGAAGGAGAAGAAGGAGAAGGAGAAGGAGAAGGAGAAGGAAGAGGAGGAGAACGAGAAGGAGAAGGAGGAGCAGGAGAAGGGGAAGGGGAAGGAAAAGGAAAAGGAGGAGGAGCAGGAGAAGAAGAACCTGGGGAAGGGTAAGGAAAAGGAGCAGGAGCAAGGGAAGAAGAAGGGCCAGGGGAAGGGGAAGGAAAAGGAAAAGGAGCAGCAGCAGGGAAAGAAGAAGGGCCAGGGGAAGGGGAATGAGGGACGGGGCAAGAAGGAAGTGGACGGTAATAGGAAGGGGGGAGGGCTTATATTCATGTGCAATGCAAAGACTAAACCGGAGTGCTTCCAGAACCGCTTGTTTGGGCTTCCTGCTGGGAAGCTTGCGATGGTGGAGAATATCCGGCCAGGAACAAAGCTCTTCCTGTATGATTTTGACTTGAAGTTGTTATATGGAGTGTACAAGGCGATATCAAAGGGCGGGCTGAACCTTGTGCGCGGTGCATTCAAGGGGAAGTTCCCTGCACAGGTAATCCCGTGCTTACAATGTTTAGACCCTTGTGTGGTAATTGTCAGGTAATCTGTTTCCTTATGTGTGGGTCAGTGGGTGTATGTATTGTTGTGGAGGTAGTGTGACACTGAGGTGCACCGATTTTTTTGGTACGCAAAAGATTGGTGAACATGAGTATATATGGTGTCTTGCTGTTAATTCATTGAGAACAAATAAGCCCTTTTGTAGGTCTAGAGTAGATGCCCTTATCGTTTTCCTAAGATTGGTTCATGAATTATAGATGTTAGTTACAATTGTCTTTGGGATTTTTAGAAGATCCACCAAAACTATTTTGGTCCGTTTGTCTAATTTGGTCCAAGTGAAGTATAGTCATCTGTAGGGTTGTAGTAGGGTGGGAAACAAGCCGAGTTCTAGCGAGATAAGGCTGTTCGGTCTCGGCTCGTTGACTGAGCCATGAAGGCTGCTCGGCTCGGGACTGTGAAAACTAAAGAGCTTAGGCCAACTCACGAGCCTGATCACCTCTTACGTATTCCTGCCTTGCCCTTTCTGCCGAACTTTACCACCTGACCATGATCTTGGTGCCTTTGTTTCCACTCTGGTGGAGGGAGGAACAAAGGGACTGCATTGGGAGGTGGAGCAAATGAAGCCGATGCTTGGTACGGAGGGGGAGGAGATGAGAGGCAGTGCTCAAACTGGAGAAGGGAAGGTAGGTGCTCGCTGGGAGGGGCTAGGAGGGGGAGGAGGTAGGTGGAGTACTGGAGTGTGGAATGATGTCGGGGAGTGGATTTGGGATTTTTCGTTACAGCTAGGTGATGGCCAATTGGGCTGTATGAGTGGCCTCTACCATGTTTGATAGAGCTGAAAAGCTGGGTAAGATTAAAATCTGAAAAGTTGAGGGCCCTCGAAAACTGGCTCGGAAATGACTACAATGTGCAAGCGTATGGCTTATACAAAAAAGACAATTTCAAGCTGTAGATTTTAATCTGGTTTACGCTGAAAATAAGAGCGATAATGAGAGGATGAGTGGAGGGGACGTTGGGCCATCCCAATGTTAAGGGTTAATTGCATCCATGTCATTATTAACTTGTTAACTTGTTTATGGTAGAAATGACATTATAAAATGTGAAATACCTGGAATGCCTTTATAAAATAAAAAACATTTGCCATGCCATTATGGACCCTTTTCTGCATATATTGGCTCAAGATACTTGTTCAATACCTATATACTCTCTGACATAAGGTTTATCGTGTCAGACCTTCCTTTTTCCTCCTATCTTCTTTCGTTTTCCTCCCAACTCTTCTTACCTCTTATCTTTGGCGGGCTTTGGCCAGCCCTCCCCCTTGTTAAGATAGAAGCAGATGGTCCAATCATGCCTGTTGATAGAGAAGGTGCCAGCGGATGGTCCGATCGTTGATGTTGGCATGGGAATTGAGGATACCAAGATGACTGGATGGGAAAGAATTAACACAATGGTGTGGTGGCTTCCAGCGGTACAACCGATGTTGCGAATCCAAGGTCCTCGACAACCTGGGAGTTTCAATATCGTGGATCCATGGTTGGTTGTGAATCGGTAGCTTGGGTGGAGTGGATCCAAAGCTGGCGACAACGACTCAAGGGTTCTCGCATCACGTGGATGGCAGGGGACCGTTGGATTAGGGAGATCATCGTTGTCCGTGTGAGACATGTCCAAGGGAAGAAGGGGTGTGATGCAACCGTTGATGGTCGGAGGAGAGGCAAGCATAGGTTGAGGGAGCTGCGAGAATGTGGCGGTGGTGGCATATTGTATCTGGGAGTGGGAGTGAGGCGGAAGGCAGGATGGGGAGGTTGACTGGAGCTCGCCAGAGATGGGTGAGGAGGGAAGAAGAAGAACAAGGTTTGACAAGCCAGGCCCACCTTTAGGCTTGTATATGTAGTAAAGGGCATGCTAGTTATTTTGCACTTTATAACGACATATTTGTCATATCAGAAGTTAATAATGGTATGGATGCAATTAACCCCAATGCTAATGGTACAAATTTTGTTTTCACAAAGGCTTTTATGCAAACAAGCCCACACGAGGGGAGCCCTAGTGAGCTAGGGTCAGGCTCGACTCAAAGCTAAAAATGATGCTCAGCTTGTGCTTGTTTGGTTCATGAACGGAGCCCAAGCCAAGATAAAAATTGAGTAGAGTTATTGCTCACTAGCCACGAGCAAATTGCCAACCATAAGTCCATAATGGTTTATTAGAGTAAGTTGGCTTATGTAAAAGAGCTCACATTGATAATTAATAAATTTTTACAAACAACATTAATGACAGGTTTCAATTTTTGTAGCTCATAAAAGAGATAATGTAACTAAGTGCCCTATGCATTATTCTTTCGGAGAACTGAACAAACCCTTTAATTTCTTCGACATTTTCCATCTGTGAATTTCTTCTTGTTTTATGCTAGGGTGTTCGCCTGCGATGGATTTCATGATTAATTCAACTCACAAAACCGAAACATCTAAAGCAATTGCTTTGTAAATAATCTGCTATAAGCATGATTGGTTCGTATGGTATAGCAAGCTTTTGCATTTATGAGTGATATACCAATTGCGATTATATGCTTGGAAACCTTTATTTCTTACCATCACATATAAAATTGTCGGTCAATTGGGTGAGATCTCCTTGAGCTTATTAAAGTGTCTGTTTAGGTGTGATCTAGTGTAACCTTAGTGCACAAGTTCTGGTTCAACATGCATCCTAGGGTAAGTATCTTATGCAAGCCCTTTTTTGGAGGTGCTAATGGATATGATGGACTTTGATTAAGGTACATGAGGATACAACAGATGGAAAATTTCTAAGAAACCTCCTTGGATGGAGAAATTGGATGGGAGGAATCCTCTCTCTTTGCAACCTTCAGGCTTAGATCAGCTCAAAGCTTGTCCAATTATCATGCACAGAGTTTAACATGTTAGACTTGACACATCCCTGCTTTCTTGATAAGCTTACTCCTTTTATATTAGGCTAGCTGACTAGCTCACTAAGCAGCCCAGCTTGTATCTTCTACTGAGGGAAGCCTGCTGAAGTATCGCAAGCAATAGTGCACTATCATTTATTTTATTGCGAGCCATTTTAATAACTCTTATTGGTCTTCATGTACTTTCATCCTGTTCAAGATTTTCGTTGATGGATGCTTCTCATGATAGCTGAAGCTTTTTTCTCACTACTGCTAAAGAGTGGTTGTTCAATTGTTTGGAGGGTTTGTTGCTGATGTGCCAAAATCATGTCAAAATTGCTGCATATTGCCCCTCTTTTTGGGAATGATGATGTAGATTGTCGATTATATTTCCAATGGTATTGCTAAATTGCTGCCTGTGGTGATATTGATCTTGGCCCACACTTGATCATAGTGAAGTATAAAAATTGATGAATGAGGAATTAAGAGGGCACAGAGTACACAATTGGAGTTTAAGATCTGTGTTGACCCTAGATGTGTCTCATTTGCAGGTATAGTTGTAGTTACACTATTAAGGGCCAGTTTGTTTTTGCACTTCTGTTGTGTAGATTGAAGGTTGGCACGAGTAAGGTAGGGTACATAGGTTGAATGTTTTGAAATTTTGTATGCATCCCTTGCTATCTTGTTCACTATGTTACTATGTTAGACTGGTGACATAAAATTTAAAAACTTTGTAGTGGCGTATCCAAAGTTTTATGTACTTCCAACACAAATTCATGTCCAGAAGATTCTACAGAACCTTTTTATTCATCTGAGTCTCGTGCCGAAATATTTAATGTTCTTATTCAGAAATTTTTTTTACATGTGTAATGAAGGTGAAATTTAAGATTGAAAAAGATTGCCTTCCTCTTCCTGAGAGTAGTTTCAAGCATGCCATCAAAGAGAACTATACATCGAAGGGTAAATTCAACCCAGAGATCAATTCTAAACAGGTGGGCATCCTTGAATTTTTTGTTTAAATATATATTAATTCAAAAGAATGTCCAGGAAGATTTAAAACATGAATGCTAATGTATAGCTCATTGTTATTGATGTTTCATGTTGTGCAGGTTCATAGACTAATAGAGCTGTTTAAGCCTGTCAATGTACCTCAATCAGCTCCAAGGGGTCATGTTGACAGAAGGCACAATTATGAAGAAAGAAGGCAGCCACATCAATATGAAGAAAGGCACCACTACGAAGAAATAAGGCAGCCACATCAATATGAAGAAAGGCGGGCATTGCCATTTGAAGAAAGACACTCAGTGCTTCTACGTATCCACCCTGAGGATGCAACACGCTTTGCTTCACTTCCTGGCCATTCTTTGCCCAATGTCCAGGATGATCAGCACATATATTATCAGCGAGCGCTTCCAGAGTCTGGACGCATTCCTATTGCTCCAAAGTCTCGACATGCTCCACTTACCCTAGAGCCTCGTCATGTGCCTTTTGTGCCAGAGCCTCGGCATGTCCCACCTGCATATTACAACCATGTGACTCCATCTGATGATACGTACTATCGCTCTCGAGTGGATACAATGCCTGAGCGGTAAGTTGTAATGCTTAATTTTTCTACTTCTGTACAATATGTGTTCATTCTAATATCTTCGTTGAAATTTCACCAAGAATTGTTTTTTATATGATGTTGAACAACCATTGGACTTAAAAGAACATAGCATTTGTATTTTGGTGAGTACTTGAGTCAAGTGTTCAGGATTGATCTTTCGATTGGTTCAGTATTGAAAATTTGACATAAATGGATTGTGCTAGTTGTTGCTTTGGACAACCTTTGCACTCGGATAAAACATTTGGTTGAATGCTTGAGCATTCAGTTAATTTAGGTTCTGTCCATTGGTTAGATAAATACTTAGATATTCAAACTTTAGCATAAATTGATCACCTTTTTGTTGCTTTAATGAAATGATTGTTGAAATTCCAGTTCCTGTGCAAAGAAATTGTGAATTTGAACTTCCATGTTAGTAGTCTAGATTGGCATGCCTTGCATTTTTGTGGTTGCTTTTACATTATGAATAGGATCAACTTTCTGGCTCTATAAACTTATAAGTGAGTAGCTACCAACACCAATCTCCTTCCATTTTACTAGTCATCATTACAAATGCAAAAGTGCTCTTATGTTATCTAATTTACAAATATTTGTATAATTTTTTAGACCAAATTTTTGTATAATGTCATCTTAGTTTTAAGGTGTATATTAGTTTTTCAACATTTTCTAAGTATTCTTCAATATAATTTCAGCTTGATTGTCTTGCCTACTGCCTAGTAGCTATAAATCAAATAAACCATTGCTAACTTGCATTTTAAGTTATGTATGAAATATCTGTGCAAATAGAGAAGGAATTATAGTTGTGGATCTCACTATCTCTATTCTACTGTTTGGAATAAATGTGTCAAAATAGTGCACAGTACAGAATTCTTATAGATAAGTTTTTGTTTTCCTGTAATTTAACCTCCAGATTAGTTTAATGTGATCCTCTGTCCAAACATAACAGTTTCTTGTAGTTAACCGGTCCTTTGTGCCAGTAGTTTTCTCTAAGCAGCGGAAAAGAGGGGTTTTTATTGGTTCATTCATTCCCTTAGAAAATGTGTCTCAATTATACCTTGTGAAAACATGATACTGTTTCTATTTTCATATGTTTTTATTCTCAACTTTAAATTATGTTCTGAAAGCATGTCACATTTCATGCTAGAAAATGCCTATTGGTAAGGTTTCCTGTGGAGGTTTGTGCATGTCTTGTACCACAAGGAAATGAATGACATTCCTTTTAGTTCTGCTAAAAAAGAGTTTTTTTTGGGTTGTTGCACCGCTCTCTTAATTTTAGAATTTTATGTATTATGCGGTGCTAGCAATTTCTGTCATTGTATCATCCAGAATCAGTATACTTTGTGTATATTAGGTGTGGACTTGAATGCTAATTCAAACTAAAAACAGTTTTTATCGCTGCTGTTGTAATCTGTTTCTTTTATTCAACCATATACTGTGTTTTCGACCAACAAAGTCCTTTATTCTCAGCATTAGGGATCCAATACCTCCAAGGGATTATACAGCACTGCCTGGTGAAATATCTGTTCGTGTTGATCATGCGAACGAGCTCTACCGGACTGGGGAGTTTCCTGTTCATGGTGCTCGTGCAGATGATGTCTACCGTCCAGGAGAGGTGGCTGCTCGTGGTGCCCATGTGGAGGATCTCTACCGTCCAGGAGAAATTGCTTCTTATGGGCCCCGTGTTGAGGATCTCTACCGTCCAGGAGAGATTTCTGCACGTGGTGCTCATCTAGAGCTCTACCGTCCAGGAGATGTTGCTGCTCGTTCTGATCGTGTGGAGCTCTACCACCCTGACGAACTCGTCACTCGTGCTGTGGACCCCTCACATCATTCAACCTTTGTGACAGCTGCGTATGAGAGTTCTAATCCTTATGTTGAAACCAACGGGAGGTCTGCTTCTGCAAGGGTTAGGGCACCTGGTTTGCCAGTTTCTTCACTCTATTCCTTCGCTGGTGCACCAGTGTACCGATGATTACTGATTTGCATTTACCATCATGTACCTTGAACTGGTTATGCTGCCATATGCATTGGATGCCCCCTGGTGGAAACTATCCACACTTTTTGTCGCCAATATCGCAATTGGGGTTTATGTAAGCAATATTTCGTGTTTTCATTAACCCACTCACTGGAATAGAATCTCGTTTGAAGCCATGCTCATGGAATCTGTTGAATGGCTGTACAAGTTATATCCAGTAGTATGTTTGATGGCTTGATGACATACAGATGTCATGGGCCTCAATGCCTCGTTGGCTTTGCAGAATTGCTAACAATCTCAGGCAGGAACGAGACGACCCTTTATTTATCGAGGTTTCATCTTTGTCAGGATTTCCGTCAAAACATACTCTCCTATTCTAGGTATGATAATTGTGCGAGATTCCTCTTGTTCCAAGAATATAAAAGTATATTCTTTGCGAGCCAATGGAATTGGTTGATGTAATACCACCACCACACCTTTTCTGCCTCACGCCGAAGCTAGCTACACGGTCATTTGAGCTCTCAAGCAATACCTAGCTTCGTTCTCTTGCATTGCCCCTGTGAGGCTGTGAATTGGCTCGAGGATGCTGCGACTTTTCTTATTACAGCTTTCTTCCGCGAATGCGTCCTGACGGGCAATGCTGCTCTTTCCAGAAAGATATCCATGGGCTGCTTCACTTCAGGCTTCAGCAGCCTTGACCTGACCCACCCTCGGCCGTGCGCTCGTATAGCCAATTATAGCACCCCTGCCTGACCTGGTTTACAGGTAGCCATCTCACCAGGGAGCTGATAATATATCGATTATTAGGGGTTACCGGGGATGATTGACTTCATTGGTTGCCCCAATTTTGTTTTGTGTCGGCTAACCAGTTTCGGTTTTGGATACATTTTTGGCCTAATTTAAATATGTTTGGCTGATTGTTAGTGATTCTCGGGGATGATCAACTTTATTGATTAGCCCAATTTTATTTTTTTTTTAGTAAAATTGCATATATTTGGATGACTTTTTTTCCTTGAAATTTAATTTTTTGAATACTTTTAATGTGTTAAAGAAATAATGGACAAATATTTATTAACAGTTAATTCGTAATTAACTTAACCATTTATCACAGGATAAACGGTAGATTAACAAATAGAGCAACCGTCTCTGCGCTTCTTCCTTGAGGCAATGACTGCCGTATACATTATATATATACATTGTATATAAAGGTAAGCCTGGTAATGGAGGAAAACCCAACCCAAACCCAAACCAAACCCAAAGTGTTATGTCTGAATTTTCAACCCAAACCAACCCAAAAATGATTCCTCTCAACCCAACCCAACCCAAACCATTATAAATTTGCACCCATCCAAACCCAATTCACTTGACTTCCATGGGTTTGAACCCATTTCTCACCCCGTTTCTCACCCATTTCTCATGGATAGCATCTCTGCAGGCTGCTTGCTGCGTATAATGACGGCTCTCCACTGCAGTAACCGAGTCAAGTGACGGAAAAAACAAGGAACGACGGGAGCACTCCATGCCGCCCCCCCTCCGCCTCCCGCCGCCGGCAGCCGCCGCTGCCGCCGCAGCCACGGACGCGGCCATGCTGGCCGCCGTTGCCCTCCGCCGCTACCTTTCCTCGTGCTCCCGCCCATCGGCCTCCATGGCCACATCCGCGCTTGGGAGCAGAGACGCTGCCAAGCTCGTGCTCTCCGGCAAGTCCCCCTTGGACCAGCAGCTCCTTGCGTCCGCCGCCAGTTCGATCGCTCTCGGGGATAGCGACGCTAGGGGAGGCGGGATCACCGTCTCCCTCGCCTCCGACTGGATCCGGGATGATGCCTTTGACGCGGGCGCTTACATGGGCTTACTCCGGGCGCACTGCAGGAAGCCGTCGCCACGCCGCGGGGAGCCGCCGGCGCGCTGCAGGAATCCGCCGCCGCTCCACTCGTGGGACACCATCGTCGTTGCCGCTGCCACATGGGGAGCCGCCGTCGCGCCGCTCATGGGGCGCCCCTCGTCGTTGCCGCCGGTGCCGCGCCTTGCAGGTGGAGGCGCCATCGCCGCCGCGCCATGCGTGAGGAGCTCGGAGAAGCCGGCGAGTTGAGCCAGCTCCTGGAAGATGAACTGGCTGCTCGACCCATTTCAACCCACGGGTTAGAACCCATTTCAACCCGAAAAAATACACCCTAACCCACCCCAAACCAACCCACTTTTGTTTGAAACCCGAACCACCCCAACCCGTTAGTCGGTTAAACCCGTTCTCACCCATCCAATAGCAATCCAATTGAATTCCTAACCCATACAACCCATTTCTTCCCAACCCAATACCACCCCTATATAAAGGGCAGTGCCCTATGTAAAGGAATATACTCTGTACACTTGTACTTGAAAGGTAATAAAGCAGTTCCACTTTACAACTTTCACTCTCGTTCTCTCATTCTCTCACCACCGAGCAAAACACGTTATCAGCACTGTTCTACGATGAGTTTTCTTTCTAATCACAGTTCTAAGTACACAGTAATTGTGGTTAAGAAGATAATGAGGGCTAGGACTAGTCTTCTTCGCCCATGGGGAGGAGTTCCTAGGGCACCTTTTACCAATACAGTGCCTTCAAACCTGGTGGAGGATTCCAGAATCATCACTGATGGTCATGGCTGCAAATCACAACGCCATGGCAATACATCACATGGCACAAGTGCGGTTAATCCAGAGGGAAAGACGACAACGACAATGGAGGAACAGGGCTCCTCGCCGTCGCTGCCGCAGAACCAGAAGGAGAAGAAGGGGTCGTAGGGGGAGACGCACTGTACATGCAAGGAGAGGGGTAGTGATACCCCCCCGATCACCGGAGACTCCGGTTGCAACGCCAATCCCCGCTACTGCCTTGTCACCGACTGGGTCAGCGACTAGTTCACCAGTGTACACTCCCTTGTCATCGGATTGTTCGGGCTACTTCACTACTGGAGTGCACAGGGATAGTACCTTCGATGTGGAGGTTGCTGCCATACAGGCTAGTCGTCGACGTCGCTGGCAGGAAAGGCCCCGTGCTTTGGAGGAGGGCAGGACTCCTCCTTCGCCATCTTCTCCAGACCCGAGAGGACCTCCGGGCTTCATCGCCATTGCTCCTGGTGGTGAGATCACTCTTGCCACAGAAGCACCAAGGAGGAGGATGTCCTTCAGCGTCGAAGTACCTGCAATGTCGCTGGACGTACCGACTCCCTTCGAGCGTGAAGCCGGCCCAAATGCAAGCAACTACACCATGGTTGGCCGGCGGTGGGCCACCCCCTTCTACACTAGCAGCCAGGGGTTGGCCACTGCGGCCACGGCGACGACGACACCCACTGTGGCCGATTTTGGGTCGGAGTTGGCGGCGCCCGGCGCGGCCTACCCTGGGTCGGCGACGGCGGCGCCCGGTGCGGCCTACCTCGGGTCGGCGACTTCGGCGCACGGCGCGGCCGGCCTCGGATCTACAGCGGCGGCGCCCGGCGCGGACTACCCTGGCTCGGCCACGGCGGCGCCCGGCGCCTACGTCGCCTCGACGGTGGCTCCCAGTGGCCCGGGGCTTCCCTCGTCGGCGGCCTCCGGCGTGGGGTCACCGGATCGGGAGCCGGCGCCGGCCAGCGACGCTCTGGATGGGGGCGTCGGTGCTACACTAAGGTGGAGGAGGCCATGGGGGCTGAGGGTGGAAACCCTAGCTACCCATGGCACTATCGATTAAATGGGCCTGATGGCCCGGTCGGCTAGGAGGTAAATATTAGGATATCTTGCAATTTGGTCCCTGGGTCCAAGAAAATTGCGAATATGCTCAGCTGACAGCAAAATAGGGGTTGATTTTAATCAATTTTATGCATAGGAGACCTCGGGTTTCTTTTATTTGCAATTATTTGCATTCCAGAACTTTATATAGTATAGGAGTGCAATTTAAATTCATATTATTGTACCATATATTGCGATTTTACCCCTGTTCACATGATTAATCACAATATATATATGTCATGTAATGTTACATGTACCTATGTCTTTGTAATATATTGTTGTTATTACAATTGCTTATTTTTCTTGCCTTTGCATTGCATTGCAATATTTGGTGATTACCTTGTAGTATGGGTTCTATGGCTCGGCCATAGTGAGAGTAGCTTGCCCATAATCAAAGGTCTACACCATTACTTTAATTTTGCATTGTTAATTGCAATATTTGGTGATTACCTTTTAGTATGGGTCCTATGGCTCGGCCATAGTGAGAGTAGCTCGCCCATAATCAAAGGTCTACACCATTGATTTAAATTTACAAAGCATTTATGTTATTTGTTTACATTCAGTTTGATGATTACTTTCTATGGGTTGAAAATAAACGCAAGGTAGTGGAGTCTATTGCATTGACTGCGACTGTAGCGTCGCTCATTCCTTTGGGGATGAAAATCATGTATATAGCAGTGATTCGCTCGCTCACTACTGATAGGTCTACACATTTTGCAAATGCAAACTGTGATTACCTACATGTGTTGTGATAAACAAGTTTCTGATGAAGATATGATTGAGAAGACTTTGTGTACTTTTCATTCAAATATGAGGATATTGCAGCAGCAATATCGCCAACAAAATTACACGAAGTATTCTGAGTTAATCTATACTTTGCTTCAAGCAGAGAAACATGATAAACTTCTGATGAAAAATCATAACGCTCGTCCCACGGAGGGCATTCAGTGTGCCTGAAGCACATGCGAATACTCAAAGGGCTAGCAGTAGCCATGGGCACAAAAATGCCTATAACAAAAAAAGGGGAAGATGGAATAAAATGCAGAAAGGTAAAATACTGAAAAATAAAGGAAAGGGAAATGGAAAAGAAAAAATCAAGAAGATTAATTCTTCGGACAAGTCATGCACTTGTTTCAAGTGTGGACGCAAGGGACATTGGGCACGCGAATGCCGTACTCCAAAGCATCTGGTTCAATTGTACCTACAGTTCATTGGAAAGGACAAGAAGAAGCAAGGGAACAATGTTGAAAGTCACTTCACTTCAAAAACAGATATTAATCTGCCTGTTCGACAGTCAGAATCTGGGAAAAATCAAGGTATGGATCTTGATGTTGATAATCAAGACACGGAGCTTGATGTTGAAAAAGTGAACGAGGACAACACGAATTACATGATTATTGAGTATGCTGATCAAGACATGTTTGGAGATACTAAGTAGTCTCCTACATAATCCCTGTGCTATGTAATCAGACCATATTGTGCTACATATTTAATTGTACATGTATATTTGTAATCAGTAGATAATGTTGTATAATAGGTCTATATGTATTGCCCAAAGTGAGCATGTGGTATTGTAATTTTTGAACATACATGTCAATGTATATGTGTTTTATATACATGAAAGGTCTTTATTCTATATAAAAGTTCAATTCATTGCCTCAATTTTACTTTATTCTATTTTATAGAATTTGTGGAACAATCCATGGAGGTAGAAATATGTCTAGTGGATAGCTGTACTACAAACACTATCCTTAGGGATACAAAATATTTCCAACATCTCACTAAAAGAAAAGGAAATATAATGACTATCGCAGGAAGCGATGCATTAATTGTTGGTTCTGGGAAAGCAACAATAATTCTCCCTATGGATACTACGCATGAAATCGAGGATGCTCTATTATATCCTGATTCAAAACGTACCTTATTACGTTTTAAAGATATCCGTATGAATGGTTTCCATGTTGAAACTCACAATGAGCATGGTAAAGAGTTTTTATTCTAAATCAAATATAACGGATATGAAAAACAAGTAGTAGAGAAACTTCCTTCATTCTCTTTTGGATTGTATTACACATATATAAGACCTAAACCACATGTTGCGATGAAAACAATTTTCAAAGACCTAGATTGTTTTAAGATCTGGCATGATGGTCTAGGTCACCCTAGTATAAGTATGATGCGAAAAATTGTAAATCATTCTGCAGGCCATAATATAAAAAGTTCAAATTTCTCGAAACCTGGGGATTTCATATGCACAGCTTGTGCTAAAGGGAAATTGATAATACGGCCTTCATATCTCAAAGTTAGAGACGAATCACTGAATTTTTTGAAAAGAATTCAAGGTAATATATGTGGACCTATTTAACCCTCGTCAGGGGCATTTAGGTATTTTATGGTTCTATGTGATGCATCTACAAGATGGTCCGATGTAAGCTTATTGTCTACACGGAACCATGCTTTTGCAAAATTAATTGCCCAAATAATTAAATTAAGAGCCAATCATCCTAATGATAGGATAAAGTCCATTCGTTTGGACAATGCTGCTGAATTTTCCTCAAAAGCATTTAATGATTATTGTATGGCTTTGGGTATCAATGTAGAGCATTATGTACCATATGTCCATACGCAAAATGGACTAGCAGAATCATTGATTAAAAGGATCAAACTAGTTGCTAGACCTCTTTTACAAAATTGTAGGTTACCAACTACTTGTTGGGGCCATGCAGTTTTACATGCTACCGCATTAATACAATTGAGATCAACTACATATCATACGGTATCCTCGATGCAGTTAGTACGTGGAAATGAACCAAGTATTTCCCATCTGCGAAAATTCGGTTGAAGTGTATATGTACCGATTCCACCACCGCAGCGGACACAAATGGACCCTCATAGGAAATTGGGGGTTTATGTGGGGTATAATTATCTGTCAATAATAAAATACCTCGAGCCATTAACATGGGATCTGTTTACGGCTAGGTACTGTTGGTGATTGATAAGTGGCCCATCTTGAGATGGGCCTTGGGCCGCTTCCGTACCGGCCCACCGCACGTATAGAAGGTCTAAAAGGCCACCCTTGGCCGTACCGTAGGAAACGTCTAGCCCGTCAGGGTCTTCCTCGGGCTTGACCAGGTCAAAACCACACCTTAGCAGACGTCACGTGCCTCCCGGGCTAGCCTTAGCCCGGGGGAAGGCTCCACGGACAGTCCGTCTGTTCGTGGACAGGTGGCGACAACTGTCGTGTCCCATTGCACTTTCTCCGGCCTTGACCGGAACGAACTATGTCTCCCCGGGAACCCGCAACCCAGGGAAGGGCACGCGGGCAGCTCGGTTTGTCGTTTGCCTTCTATGGCAGGCAACAAATGGTTGTTACGCTACGCGACGCCCCCAACGGTCGGCGCGAGGCTGGCTTGGTCCAGTCAATGCTATTTTGGGGATAAAGGGAAAGTGCTTTCTCCCTAAAGAAGTTTCCTCCCCGTATTGGCATCTCAAAACAAACACGTGTCCAGTACTAACCAAACTAGCTTCTCCCTGCAGGCTCGAGACCAGACAGAGCCCCGAAATGAGACAAGAACGTCGCCACTAAAGCAAAGACTGGCGCGGGGCCTGCCGCATTAGATCTGGGCGACCCGTCTCGCCTATAAAAGGAGGATCTCTGGACATTCGAGAAGGACCCCGATTCCGGCAAGTGATCCAGGCAGTCCTAAGCAACACACGCATCCGAAGCTTCCTTAGCAGTAACCTTAGTCCTTAGTCACCACCATTATAAGCTCGGGATCGGTGCCTTCAAGCCCGGTCTCGGCACCTCTTGTACTGTTTTCCACCATATAATCAACAAGACTGGAGTAGAGCTATTACCTGGCAGTGGGGGCTCGAACCAGGGTAAATCGCTTGTGTCTTTGTGGTTTGTATTCCTTTCTTCCTTCTCCCCCTTTCTTTCTCCTTCTTCGCTGTACGACGGACCTGTACCCGGATCGCCAAGTCACACCAGGCTTAGTCCAGGAAGACCGCGCGGCCTGAGCCCCGCAGGCTCGGCCGCTACCCGGGCAGCTGAGAAGGGTTGTCGTTGGGCCTCACTCCAACTACAAATTCGTCTGCCGGTCCGTGGACCCGCTGCTCTTCAGGAGTGCGATTCCCAGACACCGACAGCTGGCGCCCACAGTGGGGCCCATGACTAGCCCTCAGCACTCCGTTCCCTTGGATATGCCTGAGATTCCCAGCTGCGACGAGGTCCTGGACCTCTAGTTCGATGAGTGCGATGATCTGAACGATTTGGTCCCATCGTACGAGGGCTGGAGAGAGGAGTACCTCTCCGAAGCCGAGGCTGATGAGATGGAGGTTGATACCTCTCTCGCCCCAGGGGTAGATTTTCGCCTCGAGGAATCGCTCCCTGAGTTTGATCCCTCTGTCACCCACGTCAGCAAGACTCCCATGGAGTTCGAGCTGCTTGGTGACTCTGCCGCTTCCACTGGCGATACCGGGACGTTTCCCCCGGCCTCGCGCACGTCCCGCTACGTTTTCGCGGCTACGGCCGATGATGGCGTCGAGAATGAGGAGGCCTAGGAGCAGTTGCGCCGCCGCACTACAGCCTCTAAATTCTTCAACGATGCCGTCCGTTGCGTCCAGGATGGAATCTGGCGAGAGGACAGCCGCCAGCGCACCCCTCCGGGCCGCCAGCCGGTCAGTCACCTTGTCGAGACCATGCGCAACCCGCTCCTGCGCAGCCAACAGAAGGCACGCGCCATCGCCACGGTCATCCGCGACCTGGAGAGGGACCCCCGCGGTTTCACCATGGTGGACCTGGCCCCAGCTATCGCTGAGGGCCTTGGTGTGATCACCTGCGGCATCGCCATGCACGAGGAGGAAAATGGTGGCGGTCGCCCAGACATCTGGCGCGGGAACCAGTTTGGCCGCAGCGGCACTCAAGACCGCTCCGGCCATGATGGTGCTCAAAACCACTCCGGCCATGACGGTACTCAGAACCGTCCCCGCCGCAACCGCAACCGCTCGCGCCAGACCCAGACGGCCTCTTCTGCCAGAGGCTCGTCACGTGCCTCGGGCGGAGTGTTTTCTCGCCTGGGCCCACTTCGGGATGCCTCTCCCCCGAAGGCCGCACCGGGATGCCCCGTCTTCTCCCGTGCTCTCCGTGAAGCGCCTTGGCCGCCGAGATTCAAGCCCGGGCCAATCGAGAAGTTCGACGGGAGCAAGAATCCCGAAGAATTCCTGTCCATCTACACCACCACCGTCCGAGCCATGGGGGGAGACCAGGCCGTCATGGTCAACTATTTTCCCACTGTGCTCGAGGGCATGGCCTGAACCTGACTGTTCAACCAGCGGCCTGGTTCTATCCATAGCTGGTCCCAGCTGCAGGATGCCCTCCGCACGAGCTTCCAGGGATGTACGCCCGCTCTGGGCGCCCCCAGGACCTCAAGCTCGTGGTGCAGCGAGACGACGAAAGTCTCCAGGACTTTGTGTGCCGGTTTGTCAGAGCCCGCAACACAATTCCCTGCATCTCAGATGAGGCCATCATCGAGGCCTTCAAGGATGCGTGAGGGATCGACACTACACCGAGGACCTCGAGCTCCACCCGGTCAATACCGCGAGTGAGCTCTTCCGCACCGCTGCCCTTTACATCAACGCCTCCAAGGCAGTTGAGCACAAGAGGGGCCATGCGAAGAAAAAGGCCAAGGTCGGCGATGGCCCGAGCAAGGCCGAGGCAGACAAGAAGAAGAAGAAGCGGCCAGAGCAGCCCGCTAAGTTCGTCGCCGCCGTCGAGCCTGACCAGCCCAAGTGCCCGCCGCCGCAGCGCCCTCTGCCAGTGCGCCCGCCACCACAGCGTCCGCCGCAGCAGCACCCACCGCAGCAGCGCCAGCAGCGACCTCCCCCTAGCCGGAGGCAGTCCGCGTGGCGGCCAAGGGCCTCCTCAGGGCCGGCCTCCCCGCCCCCAGCAGCAACAGAACAGAGGTGTGGACCCGTTCCATGACCCCAGTCTCTTCTGCCGTCTACGCCAGCGCCCCGGCAACGATCTGCGCAACTGCCGCACGTGGGCCCGCCAGTTGGAGGACTTCTACGCTGGCCACGGTCCTATGCCCAAGCTGCCTGAGGGCGCGGCCGCAGCGCCTACTCCCCAGGGTGGCCAGGACCAGGGCTTCCCAGAGGCCTGCGGCCACGTCGCCGTCATCTTTGGCGGCACGTCAGCCTACACCTCTCGCCGCGAGCTCAAGGCCGCGTCCCGTGAGGTCCTCCACATCTCCCGCAGCGAGCCTACGGCGGAGTCTCTGCCTTGGTCCAGCCAGGCCATCACCTTTTCATTGACGGACTGCCCGGCCAGGCTCTCTAAGCCGCAGCGCCTCCTGCTGGTACTCTGCCCCCACCATTGGCAACACCTGGGTTGACCGCGTCCTCATGGACAGCGGGAGCTCGCTGGACATCATTACGGCGCGTGTTCTGGGCCTCATGCAGGTCCCGCGCTCCAAGATCAAGGACATCACCGTTCCCTTCCACGGGATCGTCCCAGGATCGTCGCTTCGCCCCGTAGGGCAGGTCGTGCTGCCCGTTACATTCGGCTCCTCCGCCAACTTCCGGACGGAGTACATCACCTTTGAGGTGGTGGAAACCGAACTCCCCTACAACGCCATCTTGGGCCGCCCCGCGCTCTCCAAGTTCTTGGAGGTCTCCCACCACGCCTACCATTGCCGGTGCCCAAGGGAGTCATCACCGTCCGGGGGAATCACAAAACGGCCCTCGACTACGACGAGACCGCGCTGGCCATGGTAGGACAGCTCCCTACCTGTGGTCCCAGCGGCAAGGAGCGCTCCACAGCGCCCCCTAAGGTGGCATTGCAGCCGCAAGAGCCCACCAAAACCATCATCCTCGTGGAGTCAGACCCCTCCAAGGTGGTCCACGTGGGGACGACCCTCGAGCCTAAGTAGGAACTCGAGCTCATTACCTTCCTCTGGGCTAACAAGGACGCGTTTGCATGGGAACCGTTCGATATGCCCGGTGTCCCAAAGGAGGTGATCGAGCACAGGCTAGCTATCCGGCCTGACAAGAAACCAGTAAGGAAGTGTCAGAGGCGTGTCCTCGACGGGAAGGTCAAGATCATCTAAGACCAGCTCGGCAAGCAGCTTCGAGCGGGCTTCATCCGCGAAGTTCAGCACTCCAATTGGCTTGCGAACCCAGTCGTCGTCCAGAAGAAAGGCGGCAAGTGGCGCATGTTCACCGCGACCTTAATTCTGTCTGCCCCGAGGATAACTTCCCCCTTCCATGCATAGATCGGCTAGTTGACGCTACGGCAGATTCAGCTTTGATGAGTTTCCTGGATGCTTATTCATGTTACCATCAGATCGCGTTGTGTAAAGAGGACGAAGAAAAAACCGCCTTTGTAACGCCTTTTGGCACATTGTTGACGTCAAATAAACGCCAATTTTATACGTCAACATATTCTGGAATTCCGGCTTTTCGAGGGAAAATCAAGGTTTATACTAGTATTTTATTTATTCTAATAAAGTTCCACGAGTTATGGTAGTATTTTACATGCAGGATCTTACTGAGCAAAAATGGGACCAAGTCGGGCAAAAAGGTGGGTCGGCCGACCCACCCTAGGCCGGCCGACCCAGCTCCTTCACCCAATCAGGCCAGGATTGCACCGAGATATCCACAAGAGATTCTAGAGTACATCCAAGCCGTTGATTTCAGTCGGTTTCATCCAGAAAGAGGAGTAAGCCTCAAGTTAAGCATAGGATTCCAAAGGAGCCCAATGCTACCGGTCTCCAACCGCCAAACCGACTCTGGGAGAAGATCTACACCGTCAATGGAACATCCCATGCAAAATCTACGGCCGGGAGGCGAAGGAGGTGGGTCGGCCGACCCACCTAGGCCGCCCGACCCAGTGTTTGAGCCGCCTTGGGTTCCCCTTCCCCGGTTGGCTGCGCAACACTATAAATAGACCCCCTCTCCTCACTTGTAACATAACACACAACACTTTCACCTCTTTATTCCACTTTGTAGAGTAGCTCTTAGTTAGTAGAAGTTGGGAGTTAGAGTCAAGTCGAGCTTCGCTCGGAGTTCCGAAAGAGTCTTCTGGAATTCGGGTAACTGCTCTTGTATCCTTTCCTAATTGTTTCAATTAGTAAGACTACTTCATTCATTGCTATAGTGTTGAACTTTATTTGAGCTGAGTATATCTACATAAATGAGTTGTGTGGATTAGCTTTACCGGTAGCTTATATTCGTCTGGAACCAGTTTAGATTCTCACTCATATACTGATAGAGCCAGGTATTGAACCTAGATCGACTTCTTTTAGTACTGAGGAAGATTGATTAGGAATAGTCGCAGACGTGGTGTCTGAGACTAGGACTAACTCGGTTTACACCCGGGCCCACGTATATGTGGTAGGTGGTAGGTGGTGACAGCCCTATCCATCCGTAGATACTTAGTATCTCGTTCGTAACCCACAGCGTCCGGCTTTGGACCAGTAGAGCCAAATCGGAACGATCATAATCATTCGGGATTCCAATTCAGGATAGCGGGTGGTAGTGAGTGTCCGAGCTCCGACGACGAATATCAAGTGGACCACTAGTTAACTATATTAAGCTCGCTCAATTAAACTGAATCACACTAAATTGTGAACTTATTAAAACTTGTCTCGTTGTCCTCCCAACTGTCTATCTAGCTAGAGTAGCTTTCTCTTTGTGTGAATATTTATCGTGTGTGTGTGTCCCGGTCTTTTTTATTTATCCTAACCCCCGTTACCTAGACTTGCTGGTATTTTAAATAATTAAGATATAGAGGTTATCTCTTTAAACCCTCGTTCCCTGTGGATTCGATAACTCTAGGAATACTCCTGGTGAAAACTACAAGCAATATCCGTCCGCTTGCGGATTAATTTCTTTGAGCGTAAGAATCGCCAACACACATTTTGCTATATGACCATGTCCTTCGGTCTAAGGAATGCCGGCGCCACGTTCCAGTGTCTCATGCAAAAAAACTCTCCCTGATCAAATAGGGCACAACGTAGAAGTCTACGTAGACGACATCGTAGTCAAGAGCAAGGACGCCCAGGACCACGTGTCCGACCTACGGGAAACCTTTGACAGCCTGAGACAGCACCGGGTCAAGCTAAACCCCGAGAAATGCGTCTTTGGCGTCAAGTCCGGCATGCTCCTAGGCTACGTGATCGGCGGGGCGAGCATCGGTGCAAACCCCGAGAAGATTGAGGCAGTCGAAAGAATGAGGTCGCCAACCTGTATAAAGGACATCCAGTCCCTCACAGGTAAAATGGCGGCCTTGAGCCGTTTCATCTCCCGTCTTAGAGATCGAAGCGCGCCTTTCTGCAAGTTGCTTCGCAAGGACGATAGTTTCTAGTGGACTGAGGAGGCTGAGGCTGCGTTTCTGCAGCTCAAGCAGTACCTTGCCTCGCCACCTGTCCTCACCACTCCCAAGCTCGGGGAAGTCCTCCTGTTGTACCTCTCAGTAACACCAAACGCCGCAAGCGCGGTGCTGGTAGTGGAACGAGAAGGGAAGCAGCAGCCCATCTACTACATGAGCGAGGTGCTCACCGGGTCAAAGGAGCGCTATCCCGACCTTCAGAAGTTGTGCTATGCCTTGCTGATGGCCTCGCGTAAGTTGCGTCACTATTTCCAAGCCCACCAAATCATTGTCCCGACCACTTACCCGATCAAGGACATTCTCCGATACCCGGAGGCCACTGGCCGGGTCGCGAAGTGGGGAGTCGAGCTGGGTGAGTTTGACATCCAGTTTGTATCCCGTACCGCGATCAAGGCCCAGGCTCTGGCTGATTTCGTTGCAGAGTTGACCAGGCCGGATGAGCTCTCCAGGTCAAGACGGGCAGGAAGGTCGGTGGACTCTGTTCTTCGACGATTCACACCAGTCTGGGCGATCAGGATGCGGTCTCGTTCTCATCTCCCCCAACGGAGAGCGACTCCAGCACGTCATACAAATACACTTTGCGGCTACCAACAACGCCGCAGAGTATGAAGCCCTAATTGCGGACTCGATGGCGCGGTACCTAGCGAAAGTGAGGAAACTGGAAAAGCGTTTCATGAGTTTCGAAATTAGCTATATTCCCAGGGAAGAGAATGGCGAATCCGATAAGCTCGCCAAACTCGGATCCTCGCAAGAACCGGCCCCGCCAGCGGTGCTTGTGCAACACCTTTGAAAGTCCTCCATTCCCTCCGGAGAGGAGGCCAAGGGGACGTCTTCTACCCCCCAAACTGAGACATCCGGTACTGTCTCATTCCTCGAGCAAAGCACCTCCTGAATGACGTCATTCATCCAGTTCTTAGAGCAGGGTACATTGCCCGAGGACGCTGCTGAGCGTTCCCAGCTAAAAAGACGAGCCCGAGCTTACCGTCTACACGGGGGTTTGCTGTACCGAAGGGGTGCTAATGGCGTGCTTTGTAAGTGTGTTACCCAAGAAGAAGGTAAGTATATTCTAGCTGATATTCACGAGGGCATCTGCGGCGCACACGCCTCACACAAAACTCTCGTCGGCAAAGCATTCCGCATGGGCTACTACTGGCCTACTGCGATGAGCGACGCAGACGCCTTGGTTAAGCGTTGCGAAGCTTGCCAGTATCATGCGCGGATGACGCACCAGCCCGCGTATGAGCTACAATCAATTCCACTAGCTTGGCTGTTCGCGGTTTGGGGCATGGACCTTCTAGGACCGTTCTCCAAAGGCCTCGGTGGCAGAACGTACTTGTTCGTAGCCATCCACACCTTCACCAAGTGGATCGAGGCCGAGACGGTCTCCAACATCACTGCAATTGCCGCGGTACGATTCTTTTGAAGCATCGTTGCAAGATTTGAAGTGCCTAGCAGAATCATCGCTGATAATGGTACCCAATTCACGAGCCGGGAGTTCAACGATTACTGCGAAGAAATTGGCATGAAGCTCGCCCTTGCCTCTGTGGCCCACCCACAGAGTAACGGAGCAGCTGAACGAGCTAACGGACAGCTAGTCCAAGGCATTAAAAAGCGGTTCTACGACGCCCTCAAGGCTAAACAGCAAGGTTGGGTCGACGAGCTACCGTCAGTCCTCTGGGCAGTCTGGACAACGGCCAGCCGGGCTATAGGAGAAACTCCTTTCTGACTTGTCTATGGCTCGGAGGCCGTCCTCCCAACAGAAATGAGACTAGGATCCAATCGCGTTGACTTCGCCAGCTTCATGGTCAATGACAAGGAGCGACAGCTGGACCTCGATCTACTTGAGGCGCGCCGCGAG
Organism: Raddia distichophylla; assembly: GCA_005191435.1. NCBI lineage: Eukaryota > Viridiplantae > Streptophyta > Magnoliopsida > Poales > Poaceae > Raddia > Raddia distichophylla. The sequence goes on from SPJY01003583.1 coordinate 620,597, forward strand.
CAACCCCTACTCCGGACTGCGGCCTATCAGCAGACTCTGCGCCGTTACGCAGCACGAAACATACATACAAGGACCCTGCAAGTAGGAGACCTGGTTCTATGACGAATTCAGAACCTCGCGGGCTCCAACAAGCTTAGCCCCAAGTGGGAGGGACCGTACAAAGTAGTCAGCGCAGCACGCACGGGCTCAGTACGCCTCGCCGACAAGGACGGGAACGAGCTCCCTAGCTCATGGAACATCTCCCTCCTACGCTGCTTCTGCGCTTAATCAGGTCATAAGTTTCCTTCATATCAGTTCAATTCAATATAAAAAAAACTTCCCACCCAATCACGAGCCATGACGGGTTCAGTTACGACCATCTCAAACAAGCCGGTGGCCAAAATCCTAAAGGCTAAGGATAAAGCATTCCGGAGCATTTCCACGATGGGATAACCCGACATCTCGCACCCTAGTGAATCTCCACACAGTGTGGAATTCCCGTGGCCCAAAGGTATAGTAAACCCACGCCAGGTTTGTTTGAATGTGATGTGACCATGCCCATCACGGGTATGACCGACACTACGTCAACATGTTGGTCATGGCCGAGCTTTTCTTCAGCATGGTCGTTGACGAGATTTCGATCGACTACTTCATCTTCGGCCTATTCATCTACGACAAGTTGGCAACACTTCACAGCATCTTCTACATCATCTACATCAACTATGGTGCCATCATCAAATATATGGCATTATCGACCCGCACCATGGCCAGGTTGCGTGCACAGCCGGCAAGCTTACCATGTTGATATTGCGCTGTCGCCGCCACAAGTTCGACCACCACCTTGGCCGCCTCCACTACATGAAGACATACTCAAGAAAGGCGCCTCTCCACCTCCTTGACGACCTCAGGTCCAAACACCCATGTTGCTCAAGGCCCAAACAAGGATCAAACCCAATTCGTCGTCCACGAGCCCAGTTCGGCCACCAGGAGCAGTCCAATTTGAAAAGATCATAACTCGGTCCTACGAAGTCCGTTTTGGACGTTCTTGATATGCACGGACAAGCCCACGACGAGAACTTTCCAATGAATCCAGTTTGAGGCCCAAATTCTGTCAGAATTAGCCAGAATCACGAAATAAAGAGGACGTCAAAATCTGCCGGGTACTACGCCACCTCCACTTTGGGCCCGTGGCCCATGTAACCCTAGGGTTGAGCGCCCCAAACCCTAGCCGTCGCTATATATTCAGTAGCCATCATCGTTTAGACTTGGGTTTTGCTTAGATTATTCTGCCGTCGCAGTTTCGCCGTGTATCGGTTTGCTGAACCCCAACTTTGTGTGCTTATTCGGTAATCAGTAATTTGAGATTGCATCTACCGCGTTCTTGCTCGAGTTCTCGATTCGCTTGTAGGAACTAGCCTTCATGGTGTGGTCAACCGTGTCTTGGCGTGGTTGATAATGAACGGAGACAGTGGTGTAGCGATTGCAGGCTTAGATCTGTTCTGATTGGAAGCCGCATCGTCAACGTCGAGTTCTCCACCAATCGTGTTTATCCTACCTGTCGGAAGATCGGGACCCCCGTCCCCATCAAGTGGTATCAGAGCCTCAGTTTCCCATCAGGTATAGTTGTAGCCCCTTTATTAATTGTTCATCTTCCACCTAGAGTCCAGAAAATTGTCCCACAAAAAGATTTGTGTTCGTCGTCATATCCATAGTCCAAGCCACTTTGTGCCCTTTGCGATTTCGTTTTCAGTTTCGCGTTGTTGAATTTGTATCCATCGTCATCGTCTTGTTGCTGGTTTAGAGTATGTTCTTGGTCTAGTTTGAGTCTTGCATCTTGACATAAGTCTAACGCCATCACATCGGTCGTCGTCGCCGCGTCCAAATCGAGTGTCAATCTGTTCAGTTCGGTATTTTACATTTATCTCCTTCGTCCGAACTCCAAATTTGTCAAATTCGGGGTCTACAATCTGTTAGTCCCGAGATGATATCTGCCTCATCCGAACTCCAAATTGAACAAATTTCATGTCTAAATTATAGCTCAGAAACAGTATACAACTTTGTCCATTGTGAGAAGTTCCATAAGCGCCGTTTTCGTGCCCAAAATTGCGTTTGAAGTCAATCTGTCTGGTCTCGGTTTTTTCTGAGCTGTCTGTATTGCGGGGTCCATATCTCCTAGATCCATTATCCAAAATTGGTGTTCCATATATGCAAATTGATTAGAAAAAAAGATCTGCAACTTTTCGGTTATACGTTTTCGCGTTTGAGGCCTCCAAAAGTCCGAAAACAGCATAGGAATGTTCTGCATAGTAGATCTGTTTTTCCAACAAGAGAAAATTGAGTGTTTGTGTATATACCTTGTAATTTCTCATGTGCGGCACTATTGATATTTGAAAAAAAAGGTGAAAAAACGACAAGTGCATAAAAAGAAGCCGCACTAAGAAAAAAAAAGAAAAGTAAGGAAAAGAAAGAAAGAAATCAGAAGTGCTTGCATCCTCTATATCCACGGTGTTACGTCATTCGTTTTGCTTGCTTGAGCTAGGTCTGAGGACGAGTTTAGACCAGCAACATTGACAAGTACTTCGGATATTTATTCAACTTTGCTATTCTGATTTGATAATTGCATATTCCCTGCTATTAAATATTGCCTACCCATGCTCCACATACTTCTAATCAGTTCTGATTCGAACTTGCAATCGCTTCGCTCACACTCGTTCGGTATCACGAACACACTCGTTAGGTATCATGAACCAGCCACCGGTTGTACCTCCTGCAGCATTGGTAAGAACACTTGTAAGAGCATGGTAAGACGTTTGATAGGGTGTGACTCCACCATTCAAAACCTAGTAGTGGACAGGGATAATACTTTGGGATAGACTAGTTTGCAGGCGCCTGCAATTTGGTCAAACGTGCAGGCGCCGAAACTTCCACCGAAATATAACGTTTCTTCCAGTAACTGAAAAGGTGGAAAAACAGTACAAATTTACTGAAACTTTTAGCGCCAACACGATTTCGCAGTTTCGCTATAACAAAAATAAATACATAATAAACAAAAACAAAATAAATCTATAATAAACAAAAAACAAAATAAATATATAATAAAAAACAATATAAATATATAATAAACAGAAAACAAAATAAATCTATAATAAACAAAACAACAAAAATAAACCTATAATAAACAAAAAATAATAATAAACAAAAAACTAAAAGTTCCACTAAATTTATATTGTTTATTCCATATTTCTATTCACCGGAAGAAATGTTTTAGAAGACTGGAACTTTTAGCACTGGTGTCCGGCGCCTGCAAAAAACTGATGCGTAATAACTTCGTATAGCATACATTATACGAAGTTATACGACATGCACTGGTTGCAAGGAAGAAAGAAGAAAAAACTGACAGAGAAAGGCAACCATGCAAGAGTACAAATTAGTCTTAATATGATCCTCGTAGCTTCATAGGGCGTAGAATACTTAGGCAATTTACGACGCACTCACGCACACCTTTACCTCCGCAAAGAGAAAGAAAGGGGCAAAATAGCACGGTAAAAAATCACAGCAGTGTTGAAATGTCAAATGTGTGAGCCGCCAATGACGCTTCCCCGCTCCGAAGACGACAACCACGAGCCCACGAGTCTACGACTCTACGACCTTCCAAACCCTCCATAAGCTAGCCCCGCGCCCTCTCGTCGGCACCAAAGCCGTTGACCTCGCCGACTCGCCGTTCTCTCCATCCCTCGCCCAGTCGCCCTCGAAGGAGCACACGCAACACGGCAACAGCAAGCACCGCACAGCACCGAGCAAGGAGAGGAAGAGCGGCGCGAGAGCGAGGAGCCAATCGGCTGCGGCGGCGGCGGAATGGACCGGAACCTGAGCGGGTTCTTGATCGGGTGCGTGGGCGCCGCCGTGACGCTGCTGGCGTACCAGCAGACGATGGTGTCCAGCACGCAGTGCATCGCCGCCGGCGCCGCCCAACGCCACCGATCGCCGCCCTTCCACCGCCCCGCGCCGCTCGGCCGCCCTCTCCACCGCTCCGCGCCGCCTCCCTTCTCCCCCATTGGTCACTGTCCGTGCCGCCGCTGCTCAAGGGAGGATGCCGCAGCACCGCCGTGGACCCACTCCTCCGCCCTCCTCCGCCGCCTCCTCCTCCTCTCTCACAGTCTCCTCCCCGAGGCGGCCCGACTCTTCGCCGACTTTGCTGGGCACCCGGAAGTGTCCCTTGTGTCCGAGGACCTTACTCTGCTGATCTTTGAACTCTTCCACGTGTGGCGTGCTGATCTCGCGCTGCAGGTGCTCGACAAAATGCCTAACCAATGCCTTTCCCCGGGTAGGGATGCGTACTGCGCTATTGTGCGGGCTCTCTACGATGCTGGAGCTGGCATGCTCGATGAGGCCACACACGTCCTCTACTCCATGATGTGGTGTGTGTCGCAGCGGGGATGTGATGCATATGTGGTGGTGTACCGGGTATTGCTAGTTGCACTATGTGCGGCTGGCCGGGGTGAGCAGGCTGAGCTGGTGCTTAAGAAGGGCCTACGATCACCAGGAAGTCGGCGCTCTCTCCGCGTGCCAATGCTTGCTGGGCTTAATGGCAAGGACGCCAGAGAAGTCATTGATTGGGCTTTGGTTGTGCGAGGTGGGTGGACTGTTGCGAGCTTTTTTTCTTTTTGAAACTCAAGCTTGCCAAATTTATTAACCTGACAAGGGACCATCACGGTCCAGATTCAACAAGTTGCTTACAAAAGATGGAAAGGGGGACACCCAAACAAGCGGATGCTCCACAGCTCCCATTAGGCTAAGGCGAGCAAGCTCGTGAGCACTACGATTACAAGAACGAGGAACAACAGACATCACAAACGAGGTGAACTCTGAAGATAAAAATGTTCTAATCTCTTGGAAGATTGCCCCACCAGGGGAGGAGTCATAGCAGTTGGAGGATAGAGCAGCAGCGAGGCAGGTCGAGTCAGTTTCCACAATAATCTTAGACATTCCTTGAGCCATGGCTGCTGAAATTCCGGCCAAACAGGCCTCACCTTCAGCACAAAGGGCGTCATGCGCTGCAGTTAGTAACCCTGAGCCTGCAACAATTGTATCACCCGAGTGGTCCCTGATAGCAAAACCCCAAGCACCAATCTTCTTTCTCTCCAGGAACGCACCATCTGAATTGATCTTTAGGACATCTTGGGGTGGCACACACCATTTATTTTCACTAGTGCGGTTCGCTGCACCACTTTGAAATGAAGCTAAAGACGTCTCCAAAACAATCCCTAACGCCTTCTGGATTGTGGTATTCAGGGGTTGTAAAGCCTCGCCTGCATTTACTTTGTTCCTTGCATCCCACCATGCCCAAAGCAGCCCAATCACAGTCATGCGTTTCTCCTCTCCAAGGTCCAGGACAAACTGAACGACATGTTCATTGGAAGGGAGTTCAAGTAGCTTCAACCGGATATCCTCAACATCCATCTCTCTCCAACATCTCTTGACAAATTTGCACTTCAGGAAGCAATGTCCACCATCCTCATCAAGTCTTAGACACACCGGACACCTAGTATCAATGGACATACCCCGGCGGCTAATGTTCTTACGAACTGGGAGGCTATTATGGGCTAGTTGCCACAAGAAGTGTCTGGTTTTTGGTGGAGAACTGAGACTCCACAACTTGTTCCAATTGACCTTCCCCCTGGTTGAGTGGCCTGCGCTAGATTCTCCTATTTGGACAGTACTCGTTCTCTCCCGGTTATCTTCTAACACATGATAAGCCGACTTCACCGAGAATTTCCCCTTCGAATCAAAATGCCAAGCGAGCGTGTCCTCTCGACCCTGTCGCAACGGGATTGCCAGGATATTTTTTACTTCTTCCGCCTAGAAAATTGTCGACGGTTGGGATACTGACCCAAGTCAACTAAGGTTCTTCAAGAGGGAGATAGGAGACACGCCGAACAAGACGAACAACAGCGAACAGGGAGACAGGGGTTTTTATCCTGGTTCAGGCCTCTCGGGAGAGATAACAGCCCTACGTCCAGCCTTTTCTTTATATCAAAGAGAATTACAAGGTGAACCCGACGAGATGAACAGGTCTCGGCGAGTATGTGTGTATACAAGAAGTAGTGTGCGACAATGCGAAACCTCTTGGCCAGGGGGATCCTCTAAGCGCCGTAGGGGCCCTGTTTATATAGTGCGGAGCAAACCGACCTACCGAGGGAATATCGGGCTCTACCGGAGGATAATCTGGCCGGGCTATCTACGAATACGTAATGAACTCGTACCATACCAAATACATCTCATGGTAGATAAGGTAAACTCCAAGTATTGGGGATCACGACTCCTAATCCGATCCGGGAAACCAACGTCCGGGTCTTCACGTAGCCGCGCAGAACTCCTGTTCTAGACGGACTCAAACGATGTCTTGGCCGTTACGCACCGTGCCAACCAGGAAGCTGTCCGGTAGGATGCATATGGACCAGACAGAACCTTCCAGGGAGCTGGGCCCTGGTAGGCTGTTCGATTGGGCCGTCAGGGAGTGGGCCATGGCAATGGACCGTATTTCTATCCTCGACAGTGGGGTCCTGGAAGGAGCTCGCTGAGCTTTTCGTCACCAACTTCCAGGGCACTTTAGAGCAGCCCGGAGTCGAAGATGATCTCCACAACATGGAGCAGAGGAAGGGGGAGTCACTGCGCAACTACATCCGGCACTTCAGTCAGGTCCGCAAAACCATTCCTGACATCTCCATTGACGCCATCCTCACGGCTTTCAGGAGGGGCGCCCGAGACCCCAAAGTCAAGGAGAAGATGGCTACCCGCAAGATCAAGACGACGGAGGAGCTCTTCACCTTGGCCCACAAGTGCGCCCTGCAGGCGGAGGCCCGCTTCCGACAGGCGGGAAGGACGGGGGCCGCTGCAGGTGGCGAGGCCGGGACCTCGAAAAGTCCCAGCGGAAAAGACAAGAAGAAGCGCAAGGCGGCCGAGGCCGGGCAGGTCCTGGCCGCCGAGCGCGACGACGGCAACAACGACAGCAGTCAGCCGCGCGACGGGCGCGGCGGGTGGAAGAAAGGAGGAGGTCGCGGCGGCTGCAAGGACGGTCCCGCAGGGGCGGCCGTGACAATCACCGCGGCTGCGGCGAGGGGCGAGAAGGTCGCCCCGACGAGTGGGACGGAAGGACCTACTGTCCCATCCACCGCAACAACACCCACGACTTGGCTGATTGCCAGGTCGTCAGCAAGATAGTGGACAAGCGGGTCCACGAGCAGCAACAAGCATCCGCCAGCGACAAGGGCAAGGATCCGGTTCCGCTTGGTTTTCAACAGGCGGAGCGCGAAGTCGCCTTCATCCATGGCGGGTCGGCCACCTATCCTTCTCACGCCAGTTTCAAGCGTGTGATGAGGGAGGTGTGCGCCGTCGTGCCCGGCATAGGGTCAGCCAGGCAGCGAGTGTGGTCAGAGCAGTCGATCACATTCAGTCAGGCCGATCACCCCGCCAGTACCGCCGGCCCGGGACATCTCCCGATCATGGTTGCGCCCATGGTCCGGAATATTAAGCTGGGGCGGGTGCTGGTGAATGGAGGAAGTTCTATTAACCTCCTATCCGCCCGAGTCGCTAAAGCACTTCAGATCTGGGAGCAGGAGCTTCGGCCGGCGCTCCCTTTCTTCGGCGTCGCGCCGGGGGCTGAATCCGTCCCTCTGGGGCGCGTCAGTCTTCCGGTAACCTTCGGGGGCTCCGACAACTTTCGTACGTAGATGCCAGCTGGCCCCATTATCGTGGAGGTGGATCGCCCGGATGCGCTCCGCTACGACAAGGATGCTCTCATTCTGGCGGGGGCAGTCTGTGCCCATAAGGCTGAAGCCATGACACTGGGAGCTCCTCCGGCGAAGATCCATGCTTCCCACGGCTCGTCCGCAGAGGTTAAGGCGATCTCCCTGAGTGAGTTAGACCCGGCGAGGATCGTTCAGGTGGGCGCATCTCTCAGCGCCAAATAGGAAGGCGCGCTCGTCTCCTTCCTCCGGTCTAATGCAGACGTGTTCGCTTGGCAACCGTCCGACATGACCGGGGTCCCCAGGGAGGTGATTGAGTATAAGTTGGCCACGTTCCCCGGCGCGCGACCGGTTATGTAAAAGGTTCGGAAGCAGTCGGTGGAACGCCAGGCCGTCATTCGCCAAGAGGTGGACAAACTTCTGAGGGGAGGTCGTTCGAAGCGTCGCCCATCCTAGGTGTCTGGCGAACCCCGTCCTCGTCAAGAAATCCAACGGGCGATGGAGGATGTGCGTGGACTTCACCGACCTCAACAAGGCGTGCTCGAAGGATCCGTATCCACTTCCCCGCATCGACCTCATCGTCGACTCTACAGCAGGGTGCGAACAGCTGTGTTTTCTATACGTGTACTTCGGGTACCACCAGATTAGCATGGCTGAAGAAGACGAAGACAAGACTGCCTTTGTGACGCCCATGGGCTTCTACTGCTACACAAGAATGGCATTCGGGTTGAAGAATGCAGGCCCGACCTATCAGAGGGCCAAGCACATTGCTCACTGTCCGCAGGTCGAGCGGAACCTGGAGGTGTACGTCGACGACCTGGTGGTGAAGTCCAAGAAGACGGAGGAGCTGGTCGGCGATTTGGAGGAAACCTTCGCCCAGTGTTTTCCTAAACGCTAAACGCCAATTAGTCGGTCACCCACCGTTTAGCTAGATAAACGGGCTAAACGGCCGTTTAAACGGTTTAAACGGTGTTTAAACAGACTAAATGGTTGTTTAAACGTAAACGGTTGACCACCGTGTAGCGTTTAAACGGTGTTTAAACGGGCTAAACGACAGTTTAGGCGAACAGTGCCTTCGCCAACCTGAGGAAGAACTGCATCAAGCTCAACTTCGAGAAGTGTGTGTTCGCCATTCCGTCGGGCAAGCTTCTGGGTTTCCTTGTCTCCCAGAGGGGATTCGAGGCGAACCCCGACAAAATCGCAGCGACTTCGGCAGATGCAGTGTTTGGTGCGCTGCTTGACTTCCCTAGGCTGCTTTATAGCTCTGGGGATAAGAGTCTCCCCCTGTTCAACCTCTTGAAGAAGACCAATCATTTTGAGTGGACCATAGAGGCGTTGGAGGCGTTCGACGGGCCGAAGAAGTACCTCACCTCGCCGCCCATACTGGTCGCCCCAGATCCAGGCGAGCCGCTGATTCACTATGTCGCGGCAAACCCAGAGGTGGTCAGCGCGGTGCTGGTGGCGGAAAGAGAAGGAGTTCAACGCCCGATCTACTACATCAGCAAGGTGAAGGGGAACGCGCAGGCTACGCTAGCCGAAAATCAAAATTTTCGCGCACACCCAGGATCAACATGTAAGTAGGGGACCATGGATCGTTACCCTCGACGCGCGGATGCAGCGGAAGAAGACTCGCGCACGTAGAGGAAGTAGTCGAACACGCCCCGATCAGTACGCCGACTGCTCGCCGTGGGGTCGCCCGTGCTCGGGGTGAGGTCGCCCGGCTCGCCGAGGGGTCGCCCGTGCTCGCCGAGGGGTCGCCCGTGCTGGGGAGAGGTCGCCCGTGCTCGCGGAGAGGTCGCCCGTGCTCGCGGAGAGGTCGCCCGTGTTCCAGGAGAGGTCGCCCGTGTTCCAGGAGAGGTCGCCTGGCTCGGGGAGAGGTCGCCGATCAGCAAGCACGTCCGCGAAAGCGGCAGTGCCTCTAAGGTATCCACACGTCCAGGGGTGGAACGTCGCGCGCCGGTGTGCTAGCACCACGTCGCGCGGCTAGGGTTTCCTCAGGAGCGGGAGGGGCGCGGCGGCTAGGGTTTTGGTGGAATGCATCTAACTCATACACCGCGCCGCCCCTGGCCTCCAACTTATATAGACGTGCTAACGGGCTTCTACACTAGAAGACCCGTTAGGACTCTATCTCCTACGTGGATCCATATCCACGCGCCGAAACCCATTAACAGAAGTGAATCCGTTAAGCATGTTCCAACCCGTTAAGTGTGTGACCCGTTAGGTTCATGTGCAAGTCGGCCGCGGACCCGGAAACCCGTTTCCAGTCCACAGATCAATAGCGGTATCTAGCAACACATATTGACCCCCGAATGCACAGAATGATCTCATCGGCTAAACCTTGATACACACGTACATACCGATCCCTTTGCCACACGACACCAGTCAAGCTCAAGGCAAGATGCGTGCCACCCTTGTGATAGCTCGACCCATTCACTCGTTCCGTGTAATGGATATAAGATGTGACTAACAATTAGTCACCTTGGCACGGCCGCGCACTTTCCTTATCCATCCACACCGAGGGGCCCAGAGGTATCTCTCCCGTTATCGAGGAGGGGCAAATTCCATCTTGATCTATCACACCCCTACGCCATGTTTCGCGGCATACCCGTAAGTTACCTTTATAACTACCCAGTTACGGAGTAGCGTTTGATAACCCCAAAGTATACAACTACGCATGCTGGGACTCTATGATGATCTCAGGTCTAAGGACCATATAGGTGTACCACTCGAGACAACAATCTGATGGCACTATTAAGATAACAATCTCAGCAGTGTCTCGGAGTAGGTCAATCCAACCATCCGTGTTCTCTAACACGTGTCCACATTATTGATTCGATATCCACAATATCTATGGTATGTGAAACAGTACCATCAATCAATACATGTGCCGATCAATCATTACTGCTCCTCATAATGATTCTGGATCAGGGATCAGTTTAGAATAATGTCATACAAACAATGTGTCTCACAACCAAGTCGTACTTGATGAACAAAGTTATGACCATTATTCATGGAACCTGATAAGCTAGTTATCGAAAAGTACATGAACAAAGACGTATTACACAATCCTCTCATGATTGATCTAGGGCATATTCCCTTCATTATCAAGATGCTGAGCGTGAGATCAGCTATATATTTGAGGGTTCTGACACGTATGAGTTCAAGAGGAAGCAAAAACTTACCACTCGGGACATCAACGCGATCTTGCCCGCGACCCCCAAGTACTTGCGCTGGTCCGAGGTCCCCATCACCTTTGATCGGACGGACCACCCAGATCGGATAGCCTTCCCCGAGAGGTACCCAATGGTGCTGGATCCGGTCGTTCGGGGGAACAAGTTAAAAAGGGTCCTGGTCGATGGCAGGAGCGGGATTAACGTCCTATTCGTCAAGACCTTGGATTAGATGAAGATTTCTCGTTCCGAGCTATAGCAGGGATCATCTTCTTTCCACGGGGTAATCCCTGGGACGTCCACAGTACCACTCGGACAGATCTCGTTGCCCGTGACATTCAGGACCAAGGAGAACTATCAGACCGAGAGTTTGAGTTTCGAAGTGGCCAATTTCGAGACGGCATATCATGCCATCTTGGGAAGGCCAGGGATCGCCAAATTTATGGCGGTACCTAATTACACTTATCTCATCATGAAGATGCCGAGCCCCAATGGCATAATCGCCATACCCGACGACGTGAAGCAGCCTCTGGTCTGCGATAGTGAAAGCTGTGAGATGGCGCAGGCCCTTTAGACCTCGGCCGAGATGGAGAAGATTCGGCAAGCAGTCGCTTATCTCCAGGAGGAGGGAGACATACCGCCAAAAAAGCAAGCTAAAACCTTCATCCAATCGGCCGAGGAGACAAAGAAGATAGCGTTGGACCCGTCTGATTCGGCCAAAACAGACATGATTGGGACAGGCTCGACAAAAAATAGGAAGACACGCTTGTCACTTTTCTCCGGGCAAACCAGGACGTGTTTGCTTGGAAGCCTACGGATATGCCTGGTGTTCCGAGAGAGGTGATTGAGCATTTTTTGCATGTTGACGACAAAGCCAAGCCGATTAAACAACGTTTGCGAAGATTCGCACCGGATTGGAAGGAAGCCATTAGGGAAGAATTTACCAAATTGTTGGCAGCACGGTTCATCAAAGAGGTTTACCATGCCGAGTGGTTAGCAAATCCGGTCTTGATGCAGAACAAGAACAAGACATGCGTATGTGCGTCGACTACACCGACCTCAACGAGGCCTGTCACAAGGATCCTTTCGGGCTCCCCCGCATCGATCAAGTGGTGGATTCCACTGTTGGATGCGAGTTCTTAAGTTTTCTGGACGCTTACTCAGGCTACCATCAGATCAATCTGAAGGAGGAGGATTGCATCAAGACATTGTTTATCACGTCTTTTGGTGCGTTCTGCTATATCACAATGCCATTTGGGCTAAAAACGCTAGTGCCACTTATCAACGCACCATACAGCGGTGTTTTCACACTCAGCTCGTCCGCAACATGGAGGCTTATGTCGACGATGTCGTCGTGAAGACTCAGACCAAACCCGATCTCATCGCGGATTGATCGTGGCACTCAGCCGATTCGTTTCTCGACTCGAAGAACACGGCATGCCTTTCTTTAAGCTCCTACGCCGACAAGCCGATGTTGGTCCTGCCCATGCCCCAAGAGCCTCTCCTACTTTACATCGGTGCCACGACTCACGTAGTCAGCAGCGCATTGATCGTGGAGCAGGATGAGGAAAGCTTCCTCCAGAAGATCCAGCGCCCGGTCTACTTCATCAGCGAAGTATCGGGTGACTCCAAAACAAGGTATCCTCATGTTCAAAAGCTTTTGTATGCCGTGCTCATCACGTCGTGGAAACTTAAGCATTACTTCCAAGATCATGAGATTTCGGTGGTCACTTCCTTCCCCCTTAGGGATATACTCCACAACCGGGAAGTCACCGGAAGAATTACGAAGTGGGCAGCCGAGCTTGGAGCCTTTGAGATAAAGTTCAAGCCTCGGCTAAGCATAAAATCTCAAGCACTCGCTGATTTTGTTGTGGAGTGGACAGAGGCCCATACCCCAGTAGCAAAGGAGAATCTCGAGTACTGGACGATGTACTTTGATGGTTCCCTCATGCTCAGCGGCGCAGGGGCTTGAATTTTGCTCATATCTCCAACTGGCAAGAGGCTACGGTAAGTCCTTCGGATCCTGTTTCCAATCAGCAACAACGCTGCTGAGTATGAGGCACTAATCCACGGCCTTCGCGTCGCCATATCGCTCGGCATACGTCGGTTAATGGTACGCGGAGACTCTCAACTCGTGGTCAACAAAGTACAAAAGGAATCATCTTGTATCGGCGACAACATGCCAGCTTACTGTCAGCAAGTAAGAAAGTTGGAGGACAAGTTCAACGGTTTGGAGCTAACACACGTGCTCCGACGAGACAATGAAGCAGCAGATGAGCTAGCGCGGATGTGATCCAGTCGGGCGCAAGTACTGACTGGTGTTTTCGTCGAGAAATTGCGCAAGTCCTCTATCAAGCTACCACCCGCACCGCATGAACAACAAGAAGGTGAAGCAGAAGAGGAGGTACTATCGATCAATCCTGGGTGGACGCAGCCATACTTGGATTACGTCCTCCGACATGAGTTACTAGATGATTGTAGCCTAGCCGAGTGTATAACACTCCGAAGCAAGAACTACAAGGTAGTTGGGGACGAGCTTTTTTGTAAGAGCAGTTCTGGGGTATTAAGGCATTGCATATCTGAGCAAAAGGCAAGGATCTATTACATGACATCCACTCGGAGGAATGCGGACATCATGCGGCAACAAATTCTCTCATGGGAAAGGCCTACCGGCAGGGATTCTTTTGGTCGATCGTCGTAACAGATGCGGAAGACATAGTGCGCAGGTGTGAAGGATATCAATTCTTTGCCCGGCAGATTTGCATGCAGCTCAGGATCTGCAGACAATTCCGATCACCTGGCCCTTTCCCATCTGGAATTTGGACATGGTGGGCCCTCTCAGACGGGCCAAGATGGATTCACCCATCTTTTCGTCGCCATTGACATGTTCACGAAATGGATTGAAGCCATACCGGTTGTGGACATCACGACTGCTAAAGCGCGAAAGTTCTTCCGGGACATCGTCGTGCGTTTTGGCGTGCCCAATCGAATCATCACCAACAACGACGTTCAGTTCAAGAGCAGCGAGTTCCAACATTGGGGCGAGGAGTTGGGCATCAAAATTTGTTACGCCTTGGTAGCTCACCCAAGAGGCAACGGACAGGTGGAGCGTGCCAATGGATTAACTCTACAAGGACTTAAAGCAAGGATTTTTTATCGTCTAAAGCCATATGCAATGCGCTTCGTTAAAGAGTTGCCTTTGGTCCTTTGGGGGCTCAGAACAACCCCAAGTCGAGAGACCGGGCAGACACCCTTTTTCCTAATTGATGGCTTTGAAGTTGTTGTCCCAACTGAATTGAAATTCGTTCTCCACGAATTCACAACTACGAGGATGACCAGTCGGATACAGGGAGATTAGAAGACTTTAATTAGCTCGAGGAAGCTAGGGAAGCAGCAATGATCTAGTTGGCCAAATACCAAAAAGGCCTGCGTCGCTACCATCTGCGCAACGTACGGGGCCGTGCGTTCTCCAAAGGAGATCTGGTCCTCTGGAGGAATCAGAAGCACGAGCTCAAACTCTCCCCACTCTGGGAAGGTCCCTATGTGATTGATGAAGTGACTCGCCCGGGGGCTTACCGGCTAAAGCGTGAAGATGGATCGGATGTACCTAACACCTGGAATATCGAGCAGCTACGTCCCTTTTATTCTTAATTCCCGTATTTGAGCTATGTAAAATAGTTGATCATTTGATTTGCTACTCAGGCGTATATGACTAAGTAGTAAGTCGGGGGCTACACTACATAGTGTGCGGATTCACCGCACCCTATCTTATCAATAATGTTGTTTTCTCTTTACATACAATTGTCGAATTTGGGTATCATGAAATTCCTAAATAGTGGCGCCAATATTTGCAATGGACATTATTTAGTCACTTGGCACGTGCATAGGGAGAAAGCCAAGCGCTAATTCCTAGCACTCGTGGGTAGTACCAGTCGACAAAAGGCGTTACACGAAAGGTGGGATAAATCAGTTACTCGGATAAACGGTGTCAGCGGTATTGATAATCAATAGTTGGATATATTACAGAACTGTTCATACGGAGATGAAGTATCTACAAATCTAAGTTCCCTATTAAGGTGGTGGAGGTCTCTTTGACTTTTCTCAATAATAGTGGAGGCTTCTTCTTCAGAGCAGGCGAACCCCTCTCACACGGCGTCAAAGTCTATGTCAAGGTAGTGCGACTTCATGATGGCTAGAGCTTGGCTCGTACAAGTCATCGCTGCCTTCTTCGTAAAAGCCTTAAGATGTGCAGGAGCGTCTTCAAGTCGCGCCATCACCACGTCTGCATCGGACGACAATTCTTTTTCAGGATAAATATATTGAATCACTGTAGCCACCGCCCTTCGAGTTTGGTTGCGTAGTTCGACGACTGACTTCACCTTCTCATATAAGACTTGGAACTGGGCCTTGGTTTTCAATTGATAGGCTGTAAAATCAGTTGGTCAAGATAATATGATCCAGTTATCAGCGGATCGAGCCAGCGAGAGCCTGAGTTGGAAAATTTACCCTTCAGCTCCAGAGCCGACTTCTCGCCTTGGGTGTTGTCCAGGAAAATTTCTCCTTCCATGGCCTTCTGCCTCGCCTCCAATACTTTTTGGTTCTCCTCCATAGCTTTGTATTTCTCTTGTAGGGAAGCCAAGGCTTCATCACGGCCTAAATGAAAAAGATTAACCATGACGAGTATTCAAGATCAATAGAGAGTTTGACACCACTTAGATCGTTTCTAACCTCGGATGGTGTTGGCCTCTTCTACGTGGTGGAGTCGTAATTCGGTTACCTCCTTGCGAAGCTCCTCGATTTCGCCATGGAATTGTGACTTCTGCGCATAAAGCGCGTTGTCAAACTAATCCCTGGACTCTAGCTGGCCGATGGCCTTTTGGAGGTACCAGGTCTTCTGTGTCGCCCGCTGGCTCATGCGCTGGGCGGAGGAAAAAAGAGCGATCAGACATGCTTTGATTAAGATAAAAGTTCAAGATATGAAGAAGGTCTACCTCGAGCATGCTGATGCTGAACTTCGCCACGTTCTGTAGCGTCTCCCACTCTTCGGTCTCCAATTCGTCATCAACCTCGTAGCCTTCCATCTCCTTTCTCCATTTTACACGGAGAGGAGGAGCGTTGGCAGTGGCGGCAGGGCGAGGAATCTCCTCGATTTCTGGCTTCGAGCTCTCTTGAGCCGGGGCTGGGATGTTTCGTTTAGCCTTCGAAGGTTGATAGGTGTCTTGGGGTGGCGGAGCAGTAGGTCGAGGCGCTGCCCGTTGGGCCGACTCCCTGATTGGATTATGTTCTGTCTGAGGGGTTGGTGAACGAGGAGTAGAAGGAGCGGGAGTTGTTGCCTTGGCACTGGGTTTGCTTCTGGAGGTACCCGAGGTGGGCTTCCTGTGAGTGACAGAAGATATCAAGAAGGCGACCTCCCTACAGATAATTAAAAGAAGAAGATGCGAGGGGAAACCTTTGTGACGTTGTGAATTTAACTCCTATGCCTTTCCGGGTGGTTTGACCACTCGGGGTGGAACCGGAAGGACCTCTTCGTCCTGATATGGCCTCCGGGCTGGTAATTAGGGGAGATGGAGGGCTCGGAGCTCGTCCAGCGGGAGCAGGGCTGGACTTCAGGTTTTGACGACGTCAGTGTAGGAGTGGGACGTCATCTTCATCTTCGTCCTCGTTCAAGTCTTTAACGATGATTCCCTTGCCCTTCTTGGCTGGAGGAGCATCAGATGAGTCCTCTGCATGACGCTTGAGCGGTGCCTCCTTGTGGTTGAGGGCTTGGGGACTGGGAAGAATGCGGCGCGTTCCTACAAAGGAGTCAAGCTCGGTCGGTCATGATGGGATTTTTTAATGTCAATCACAGTTGAAGGGAAGAGATTCCTTGCTTACCGCAGGAGATGAGTTTGACAACAAAATGGACCTTGACAATCTTCATTCGCTATGAGCATGCCCGGGGCGAAGAGATCGGCCACTCGATCGATCAGGGACTTCTGGGAGATCTGGTCTTCGCTCTCCCGAGTGGCATCCTTGGACCCCAGATATTCAAATCCGAGGTGTACTCTCTCCTTGAGGAGTTGGACACGGTGGAAGCTGTAGTTTATAACTACGCCGACACCGGTTAGCCCCTTAGCCTTCAAATCCCCAAGAAGGGGAAGCAGTTCTCTAACCTAGCTATCTTTGCTCTTGGCGAGGGAGAGGACCAGGAAGTGCGGACTGTGGGTCAATCTCCTGTGAACGACAGAAGGACTGGAGGAAGGTTGGCACAATAGAACCACTCAGAGTGCCAGCCCCTGTTTGAGGTTTCATGGGAAGATTGAAATAAAATTTATTGGCTCCTTCCCGCAATTGGAAGCTACCGCCACCCACGGCCTTGGGGGATCTTTTGCTGGGGAAGGGCTTGAGAAGAAAAGGGGATCTAAACAAGTCAAAATGAGGAACAATTCCGAGATATGCCTCACAGACATGAATGAAGACGACTATTTGGGGTTGGGATGAGTCAGTTCAATCCCATAGAAGTGCAGAAGCCCCCTGAAGAAGGAGGAGCAAGGAAGGCCGAAGCCGCGGAGGAATAAAGACTCGAAGACCACCAACACATTAGAGTGAGGAGTGGGGGAGGATTCACCTGCGACGGCGCGTCACGAGATCAGTTCTTCTGACGGAAGCAGGCCGCCGGACACAAGCCTCTGCAACCGCCGGTCCGTGGTGATGGATTTTATCTACTTCTTGGAGCTCTTGACTACCTTCGAGGCAGCGGGAGATGGAGGAGCCATCGTCGGATCGGGATCGGTGGTGGCGGAGAGTGTGAAGGAAGGAAACCCTAGCGGCAAAGTTCGCTGGAGTGGATGAAAGTGCTAGCGCGAGAAATGGGCGGGGGTGGAGCGATTCGTTCCCCTGTCCCCCAAATTTAAGGGGCCACGGAGCGTATTTTGGGCTGGGCCTCATTTGACGCTAACATGCAGCCTTTCCGGTGGGCGCACGATTAACCACTCGGGTTTGCCGAGTGATGTTCCTCGAGAGGTTCGCTGAAGTGTTGAATGCTCGTTTGAGGCATGTGTCGATCTAACTACTCGGATGAAGACAATATCAGTCGAAGAATCGAGGTTTGATGATTGCAATAAAAGATCGAAGTGGAGACTAGTGAAGTTTGCCCAAAAGGTTTCCATTATGGCTTTTAGGCCAGATTACAAGGTAACTTTGCAGCGCATCACAATGAGCTAGGGCTCGTTGCTGGCTTACAAAGGATTAAAAGAAAGAAAAAATAACTCTCCCTGGCGAGGTGGAGGAGGGCACTTCTAGCACCATCCTTCCGCCAGTACAGTGGCAACCAGTGCATCCTTCAATTGGATGCGCACCTGGTACAGTTGCGGAAACCCGCGAATTAGAACCCTAATGGATTCCTCCACGGGGATTTCCACGGTCGCCTCGCGAAACTGTCTCCAGATGTCGTCTAGGGCAGCTTGGGCGGCGGCTTGTTCAGCAGTGGTTGCGGCCCATTCGTCGACTATTTCTTCCTGGCCTTCCATCGCAAGAGGAAAAAGGGGAGAAGGGGTCTAGTGTTTTTTCCGAAAGAAGGAGAAGAGAGGCTTGAAGGCTGGATGCGGAGCAATACGCTGTATCTAGGCTCTTTTATACACGGAGAAGCTCAAGAGACGTGCCTCATGACTCATTCTGAACACAGTGAAACCATCATGGCGGTGGGACGGGAGTGGTGCGGTTGCTCTTCCCGTTGGAAGCGCGTGACTCTTCGGCTAGGCAAGAAAGGTGCAAAAACCCTTCACTTTCCCCTAAAATGGGCTTGGGCCAAATCCAATTAAGCAAAAGGCAACCCCCTTAACAGACTTTCATAACAACACACCACCGACGGTGGTGAAATGTTAACATCGAGCCTAATTCGGTCTCGGTACACCCTTGAGGACATATGACCGGAAGTGCCACATATTGAAAAATGTTTCATGGTATACCCCATGCTGGGTCACTAGCCGACATTGCATGTTCAAGGTTGGGTGTTGATGGGACTTGGATATTGTTTCAAAGGTATGCCTTTTATAGGTCGCCAGTTGTATACCGCTGCCCGGATACAACTACCTCTCGGCTAAACTTTATCCAATCGGTATGCCCTTGAATGGGCCGCTAGCTGATCCCTTCTCTGGTTGGGGGCAGGTACCACCTGGCTAAAAGATTCGCCCCATGCTGGGCCGAGTGCTGGTACCTGCAAGACAGTACCGGGTGTCTGATGCCTTTCACACTTTTGGACGCATAACACACAGTGCGCCGCAAGACGAAAGCTATGGTTGCATGGCTTAAGTCACGCTCCATGACGGGCCGATTGCTGTTTTCACAATGTGAGAATAGGTGCCAAGTAGCCGAATACATTAGTTGAAGTAACGTGCCAAATATGCCGAAAGCTCAGATCTTCTTCTCCACTCAAGTGCAATGGCGAACCAAGTCGAAGAAGTGGATGAGTGGGTCACCGAGGCCGCCACCGAAGCTACCGCTCAAGCCGCCGCCCAGGCCACCATGGATGCCTTCTGGAAGGATTACACCCAGGTCACCGCGGAGATCCGCGCGGAAGAATCCATCAGGGTTCTGATTCGCGGAAAATATGTAATTTGGCTTAGGGGCCATTAATAGATAACCTTTTGGATGTTCCATGAAACCCCTTTGCATTGATCCTCCAGTCTTCATTCAATAATCAACGAGTTCCCAATCGCCTTCGTCTTCATCCGAGGAGTTAGAACTGCGTGCTCCTGTTGACGTCAAATAAACACCAATTTTATACGACAACATATTTCGGAATTCTGGCATTTCGGAGAGAAAATCAAGGTTTATACTAACATTTTATTTATTCTAATAAAGTTCCATAAGTTTTGGTGAATTTTGGGTCCACAGGTATAAAATGGGAAGAACCGGAGCCGAACCGGGCAAAAAGCTAGGCCGGCCGACCCACCCTAGGCCGGCCGACCTGGCTACGTCATCAATCCGGCTCCAGCTTCTCTCTAGTGGCATAAAAGCACAAATTGAAGACATCTACACCATCCATTGTAGTCGGTTTGATCAAATGGACAAGGTTGCTTCACAAATGAGCATAGGATTCCCTTGGATTCCTTTCTTGCGCATGTCAACTTGATCCACCGGCTTAAGGGGTTAATCTCCACCATCAATGAAGCATCCTAGAAGAAATCCACGGCCGAGAGGTGACGAAGGTGGGTCGGCCGACCCACCTAGGC
>SPJY01003583.1:651928-671591 GCA_005191435.1 Raddia distichophylla
TTTTTTTTCCTTATATAGCTACAACAACTTGGAAGATAATTCTAATAATCTTCTCGTTTCTTGACAATTCATATTTGTAGGTAGATCCACATAAGAATGGAGAGGCAGCGAGGCTACCTAAGGGTATCATATTTCCTATCAATCTCTACAAAAGCAATCTCCTTTTAATATCAGGTCATTTTTTTGTTTCCTTAAATATGCATGCCATTTGCTAATCTTGTTAATATCGGCATTATGCATGATGCGTCAGTTTCATTGGCCATTTGCAATTTGTATTGAACTAGGATTCTATGTAGTTAGGTAGCCTGCATAAGAACATAATTTTTACTATAACTGGTTACTATACATGTTACTAAATATGAATCACATGTCTCTATTGTTTTCGTTGATGTGTTTGTATAGCTGCTTGCAAGCTCATAAAAAATTAGTGCTATGTAAAGAAGCAAGAAGAAGCACTATCTATTTGCCTTTTCTTATAGGAGTTGGTTTTCACCCCCAAGAAACGTAATTTTGCTCTTAAAGCTTTGAGTTGTTCCCATGTATCCTGCATGAAGTAGGAAGGACTAAAGTAACGATGTAATTTTTGGACCTGAGAACCTTTCATGTTGGCTGCCTGAATTAAACTAAACTACGTAGTAGATTTGGTTCTATTTTTACGCTATTCTTCCTCCTAGATCAAGTCATGATGTCTATGCCAATGGTAAATGGTTCCAGTGAAGAACAGTTATACTCTTTATTTGCTGGAGTAATAACAATTGAAAGTTAGATTTTTTATCCGCACACCTTTATTATCTAATAACATACCAACATACCATGCTCCACTATAATGATCACTAGCATGGGTCGATCATATAACAAATTCATTAAGCAATAAAAAATATACATGCTTGCTGATATGGATAGCTGTATAAGAGGGCTGTACTCAACTATCCATCTTGGCTCACCCTTTCACTTTAGCCATTTCGTGATAGTGTTGTAACTAGTAAGATATGCGGAGTATTTTATTTCTGCCATAGACTGATTGCCCAAGTACTTTCTAGATTCTGTCACTCTCCCTTTTCATATGCTTCGCTTCTCTACACATTTTAATTGCAAAACAATGGTGAGCTGAAGGAATTATAATACTAAGCTGAAGGAATTACCATTGTCAGCACTTGGTCTAATGACAAAAATTACTTATGCCATGTGCATTTTTATTGCCATGATTTGCTTCTATTTGAATGTTAAACTAGACCGGAAAGAGTAAAAAAAGATATTTGAAACTCCATATATATAATAAATGGGCTAATCAACCATGTCACATTTTTGGGTGAAATATATTTTTAGATTGGTTATCTTTTGCTCTCCAAAAATGGTCACCATATTTTTGCTAAATTGTTTGGAATTGTTCTTTAGAACCAAAACTTCAAGACCCAATTCTATTACAAATTTGTAGTAGCATGATATTTTTCTAGTGAAATAATACCTGAATAAAGTATTATCTGCTGCTTCTAAAACAATGCATATATTTGTTATATTGTAGACTCATGTCATGGTTTGATGCAGATTCTACAACTATAAAAGCACCTGAAGGGTCAACAGGTGTATGTGCTTCCTGGACAAAGCTTGGGGCCTAACACTTCTCCAGTCAATGCCCCAAATAAGAATTTATGAATTAAATTGTTCCATGTACATTTACTAGTGATTTGACCAAATGATCAAACATTATACTATGATATGTAATCCTATAGCACCAAATGTATGGAATACAAATGATTGATTGTTTTGTGATTGCATTTGTAATGGTCCAGGTCCAGAATTGACTATTTTATTTTTTTTAGTTCTACATAGACTATCCCATCGAACTATCTGTCGGGAATAATCATAATAGCAACTTACAGTCCGTCGGCAAAGTCATGACAGTCGGCAATGATAAGTCCGTCGGCAAAACTTGTTCGACGGCAAAACCAGATTGCGGTTTGCTAGTCAGTCGGTAAAACAAAGCCCGTCGGCAAAGGCTTTTGCCGACGGGGCTTATGCCGACTTACTTCTTCCGTCGGTAATATTCTTTGCCGACGCACAGTTAGATGGTATATGGGGTTATTACCGATTGACAGTTAGATGTTGATACTGTGCTATGGTGTAGTGGATGAGGTAACACCCTAGTCTTGTGTTCTTGGGATTACGACGATCTCGATTACAATGGAGGTCTTAAGATCGTTTGCTGTGGGAAAGCTTAGATCAGATGATACTACGACCCCTGCCCCTCCCTTTATATAGTGCAGGGGTAAGGTTACGTGATCATATCCAGTCTGTTACACCGGATCCTATCTCCATAGTGTCCAGCACGTATACGCACCGATATTTACAAATATAAATCTCCTAATCAAACGGGATCAATCTCTATCCTCAGAACTATCCTTAGTGTCCATGTTAGATGTAGTCCGAGTGGTTTTCCTCCTCTCCCAGCCAGCTTGGGCCTCCCCAGTCTGCTATTGCATGGGCTTTCTGTGAAGATACCCGAGGCCCGTGCTTTCCACAGGTGATGGTAGGAGAAGGATCTGGATTAGAGGCAACGCCTTCGGAGGGTTGAGATGCGGTGCATTTGTATCGTGAACCGAGACATAATCAAACCAGTTCGGGGATGCACCACATTTTCACAAGGAGCATAGACGGTGATTCGTTGGGTTTCATTACGAAAGGCGTTGTGCTCCTAAGCTGTCCACATTTTGGACAGCGCACGGATGTGCGTTTGAGTATGGTGGTCGTGGCACGAGGGTGTATAGGTTGGAATTCCGGCAGCATGACCTTGTTGTTTGCCTAGTGCAAAACATAAGTGGTACGCCATACCCGTTGTTGCACTAGGGTAACAACGGTGTTATGCTGCCAAAATTCTGACCCATGCACCCTTGTGCCATGACCACCGAACTCAAGCGCACATTTGTGGGTGGGTAAGCCCTCCCATTTAGCTAGGCTTAAACTGTCTAAACCTGAACTTTGAATTCATGCATTGACGTTATGTAGTAAGCAATGAAAGATGGGCGGTGGACAAATGATCGCTGGATGAAGACTGGGTGGCAGAAGGACAAGTGGATCGAGAAAGCTAGAGCATTTGTGAAAGATGCTTTCCGAAAATTCCGCGACCCAAATGTAGCGGTCGTGTGTTGTCCTTTCGCTTCGTGCTTGAACACCGAGAAGAGGACCAACAAGGATAATTGCCATCACATTTGTAGGCATGGCTTCAAACCAAATTACATTTGTTGACGACTGGGATGCGGTCTCAGTGCTGGTTGTAGACACCACCAACGGTGGCGTGGGGTGATCCTGCAGCCTATTGCGCTGCGACGCGCCGCTACTTCTTTAGAGGTTCTGAGGCTGCAGATACATCAAGTAGACCGTAGGGACGAGGTCAGCCATCGTGAAGCCGCGGGGATCCTACTCCAAGTCTCGGACAACTTGAGCGATGGCTCGTGTCCTCTGCTAAGTACAGAGCAAGGGGCCAAACGCGGTGACTACAGGTTGATGTTGTTCGGTGTCATTAAAGTCCAAATTATTATGCCAATATTCTAGTAGATTGGGGATAATCAAAGTTTACAGTTCAAATTTTGTTTAAACTAATAAAATTCCACAAGTTTTGGTGAGTTTTTGTCCTAATGAACAAAGTGGGAAAAACTGGAGCTGAACTGGGGAGGTGGTGACCTCCAGTTAGTCACCAGTCGACACTGACCTACTTTCATCGCCAAATCAACTATATTTTCTCCAGTGATCCAAGAAGCATACAAAGGATCCATCTATGCTGTGCATACATGTCGGTTTGATCCGAAGGACATGAAAGATTCAAGAAGGATCAATGGACCCTCCTTAATGACGGTTTTACGGGCTCCATCTGCCACAACCACCTTGGAGAAGCAATCTAGAGCGTCCAAAGTGCATCTCGGAGAAATGTAGGGCCGGGATGGACCGAGAGTGGGTCAGCCGTAAGGATTCTCCCTTGGATTCTTCTTCAGCCAATGGAAAGGTGGCAAGAGTCCCCACATGTGGCATTACCATTTGAGCTCCCGTACTATCGAGACCTGAAAATGGAGTCGAGTCCTTATACTCAACCATACAGCTCTTGGATCACAACCATAAGCTTAGAAAAACTATTACATCGTAGTACTCGCCAACATGGCGTTATTACAATAAGTCTTAGGCACTATGGCCTTTACATAACATTGCAGCGGAAGTCTTCAATCACATTATTAAAACAAAAACACTAAAAACAGGAGCAGAAGTCCCAACTCCACAGGCAAACTGTAGAGAGCAGCGCTTAGATAGCTAAAACTCATCATCTTGAATCCTAGCTGCGAATCCATCGTCTTCATAGTACTCTTCCTCCGGATACTCTTCCGATGGTCCAACATCTGCTCGTTGGAATGAGTAGCCTCGCATGAAAGGCGAGAGTGAGTATGTGAATACTCAATAAGCGAGGCTGACTAAATGTAACTAAGGCTCCAAAGGAATGTATGTAGGGGTCATTTTTTCACAAAGCCAGCTTTTCAAAGGTTTTTCCTATATTTTGAAATCTGAGGAAAAAGTGATTTAAAACAAATACTTTGTTTTCAATTTCTTTTCTTTCCTTCGGCCGTAGCCGGAAATTTTCCAAGTGGCTAGATCATGGTTCCTGGCCATGAACCTATACCCTCATCACTCATAGTTCCCCACTATGAGGAGAATGAAACAAATCTCTTTTGAAAAACCTTTTCAAAATCAAAACGAACATTACCAAAGAGGCGGCTCCCCGTCGTCCACCCTTGACCATGGGGATGGCTATCATGATAGTCGCGTGTGCGAGGGAGAAAAGGGGGAGTAGGTTGGATCCGTCGGCTCGGCCCAATTACGGTTTATATAGGTTTTTCTTTTTCGGGTGATTTTCTAATTTAGCCAAAAGTTCCCCGAATTGTTTAGAGAGCTTCGCAACTCCAAATTAGTTGATTCCAGAGCCTAAAAATCACATTTTAATCCTAGAATGTTTTTGTATATTTATTGATTATTTTTTACTGACGGTGGTTGCGACCGCTATGTAGATTGTTGCCCGAAGTAGGTGGTGGACCCTTAGCTCCCCGAGTTTTTCGAAGGCAAGCATTAGATATATATCTCTTCCTCTATTTTTGAATTAACTATTTAATGTATTTACTTACCATCTAGTCGTACTGATGCATTCATGCGTAGATACTGTGTGTCCCCCTAACCATGTTAGTCTTTTATTAACATATGATGCTTGCCAAATAACCCTTGCCATGCCCCTCTTATTTTCCTTAGCATATCCGTTGAGTAGCTGGGTGTTGCATTGGGAGACTATCCAATTAAAAATGTTTATCGAAGCCATTGCTTTGTGGTAATCTTTGGTAAAACCTAAAAAACTAAAACTGGTGTAGTTGCTTAGGGGAGACCTGACATTGTTTGTTTCGGGACTGTGGTGGAGATTCGAGGATCTCCTCTAATAATGACTCAAGCTTGCGAACTACTAGACCAAAACTTACTGTACAGCCACTTGTGCCTTCGGCCCTGCCTTAGTACCCTACGAAACCTACTAAACACTTGCTCATAGGCTGTCCGGTTACGTTTTGCCACTTTCACCCTAGGTCGAGGCTTGCAATCTCCTCTTATGGAATAGGTGCGTTCCTGAGACCGAATGCCTTAATTGGGGAACGCCCCCGGTTGGTGTATAGAAGTAGTAGGCGTACAACCGCGACGGGCACCGGCGGGGCCGGTGAAATCAAAAGAAATTGCAGGCGATGTGCTGGGCGTAGTAGGCTGGAAAAGCTTTGTACCATAACTCCTACTAGATGAGACGGGGATTGTGGGGAAATTTGTACACACTCTGCAGAGCTAAAACTATCATGATAGTTGTGTCCACGGTCATGTACGGGGCGAGAGATTTTCACATGTAGATCCACCTTTTTAATAATTGAACTTGACTTGAATAGGCTGGGATTGGCCTGGTGTGAGACGCACCTTCCATTCATGATTCTTGATACTACTTATGATCTTGCATTCACTAAATAAAATTGGTCAACTAAAATTTGACTAAATTAGGTTTTGGGTAAAATAACCTATTCACTGCCCTTGCTGCATACATTGTTAAGGATTGATTGCTGGGTAGCCACATACTCATTATATTTCTCGCGAACGTATTTGTATTCGTATTTCGATCTGGACTAGGTGGGCCCTAACAGGGTGACTAGGATTAGTGAAGTTGTTCGGGTCGACACCTTTTGAAATTTTATCGCGGTTATTTGTTTTACCGCTACTCGGATGTTTTCTTGTTCAATGCTATTTAATCCATATGGACTATTTAAACTGGAATGACAATTTCTTTCGTAATAAATGTTGCTACATTGTACCTTTATTTCACTTTAATTATATGCACTTCGATGATTTCCACCGTATTGTCCATCACGAGATACTAGCCAGGGACTAGTATCGTCTTGTGGTATTGGACTTGATGTACAAGTATACGGGTCACGATATCTTTTGTCTTTAATGTCTCCATTTGCATTCCATATCCTTTTCATAAGATTAAAATATGTCCATAACCTCATTAAACATATTAGTTTTTTAATTGTCCATCATTTATCACCAAAACCCACATAGGACATAGATGCACTTTCACCATGGAATAAATCAAAATTTTATAATCATAATCCTGGTTGTCAAGTGTCCAAACAAAGAGGAATTAATTCAAATCTTGATTTTAGAAGAGAGATCAAGCCAAATTCCTGAAGTTACATTTTGAAAAGGAAAAGGCAGATTCTAGAAAACTTGTCCTGCAAGAAGAGAGTGGTTCCTACTCTTGGAAGGCTCCATAATTTTTCAAACTTTTGCTACACTCATGTGGGTGAGTCGTAATGTTATCCTTCAAATTTCAGACTCAAACTCCACTAAGAGAAAATTCTAAAAATAGTGCACTAAAAACTATCAATAACATCGACCTGCATGTTTGGAGCTCAGTATTCACCTCATAGCTCCCAGACGGGGAAACCAACAGGCTTCACAATTTTACCACGGATGGGTATATGAGTCAAGCAACTATTCCAACTGGACTCATCCCAAAATGATGTTTCTACATTTCTGAAAGAGCATTTACTGATTGCTGCGTAGACGAAAGTTTCTAGACAGATTGCAACAAGTCAAGAACTTGATCTCTTTCCTCTCATATGGTTGCAAACAGTGTGTCAAATCATATTAGCAACCTCAAGGCATCATAGATCATCAAGCATCAACAAGAAAACACCCAAGTTCATCACCAAAAATAAAAACAAAAATAAGAACTAGGAGCAAATCAACACAAGATACTCATGGAGAAGATGGTTGCAAACAGTGTGTCAAATCATATTAGCAACCTCAAGGCACCATAGATCATCAAGCATCAACAAGAAAACACCCAAGTTCATCACCAAAAATAAAAACAAAAATAAGAACTAGGAGCAAATCAACACAAGATACTCATGGAGAAGAATAATTTCATTGCCTAAAAGTTGGGGGATTACAAACTACACTCCCAGTGGTCATAAGAACTTCTAGGATGACACCCTTACACACCCAACCCACCCTCTCTATTTTTAAAATTTTTAGCTCTTGAGGGTGAGGAGGTGGTGCTCCCCTTCCCGTCTATTTGTCAGAAAATTAAATTTTTGCCACTCTATTGGATGACGTCTTACCATTTTTCCACTCTGTATCTATGACACGTGGGTCCATCAATGTCTATGACAATGTGCCAGAGTGGCAAAATGGTAAGGGTCAATGTTGAGAGTGGCAAAAATGCAATTGGCCCACTCTATTTATAGCCTCAGGGGTGAGACCCCACAAACCCTAGGTGTTGCCTCCACCCTTGATATGAGGATCAACAGTGTACAACACACACACACTATCTAACTCACTTCCGACAATGAATATTCGCACCATATTCCTCGGAAAGCATCTTCGCACCTTCCTCGCAACATCCTGGTCGTCAACCCAAGTCTGGGCCCACCAGTCAGTACCGCTTCATCGCCAAGTGACCGACGCCCAGTCTTCGCCTGTCTCGTATCCTTGCCGCAAAGAAGCTTCTTGGCCACGCCATCTCATGTGATCGCCAGGTACCGAATCTGGTCGCCTGCACACCCTCCGACGCCCGAACCTCCAATTCATCCGCATACCCACCATCACCTGCATCATAGAGATTAGTGCAAACCAAACATTTACCTTATCCTGCAAGGTTAATTTCACAAAACATCATCATCATTGAGAATCAAGTTCATTAACAACTACCCAAACACGAGTCTGTTGGACATGGTCCGGTGACCACCGGACATTGTTTCAAATTTCGCGCCCGTTTTAACAAATGATCTACCAAAGTACTACAAAATCTCACTAAGTAATACACCGTCACATATATTCATAACACCGGGGTATTCTCCACATGGATCTCAACACTCAGTCCTATGGCCGTTTGAAAAAATGATGACTTATGGTCGTCAAACTGTAACAATAACTATGTCGATGTATGAGATGAACCAGCTATGTAATTGGCAGTAGTGTATTGTTCCATCAACGATTTTTTTTATCTACTCTGTAGAATTTGCATAGCTTTATCCGTAAAATGAAATTACGCTTTGGCCAAAATTTGTATCATTTATAGCATGGCAGTAACCACTTATGAGCAATGGAACGAACAAAGCACGGCCCCTCTAGTCACAACTATAGCAACCCAACTTTCTATTCCTCTGCTCAATGTTTGTTCTTCGCTAAACTCCATACACTTTCCACACAGCCATACACTAAAAAATGGAAAAGGGGAATTTTCGAAGAGTTTCGACAATATTCTGAATGGAAGAAAATTTTTTCTAGTGTGCGTGATATTTATATGTGGATCGACATTTTCCAGAGATCGGAGTTGATGACAATTGCATTATTGGAGCTCCGCGATAGAAAAATATTGAAGAGAAAAGGAAAAAAATCAAAAAAAAGTTTAAATATATTATTTGTGATAATAAAAACTTAAAATATTTTTTAAGAGTTTTGCAAATGATTTTCTAAATTAAAATACAATTTATTATATGGAAAATTAAAAATGATTATTTAAATACTTGTATTATTTACATATGAGATACTATATTTTCATAAAATACTACATTGAATTTTATAACTTTAAGAATTGTTGCAAAATATTATAGTTATTTAAATATTTTAAATGAAATTGGAAAACTTTTATAAAATTATGAAAGAGCATTGGGTTTGGCCCAAAATAGTGTCTGAGGCCGGTGTGCGAGGACCGAATGGTAGAGAGAGGAGAGGTTGTATGCGGGCAGTATGTGGGGTGGCTGAGAAAGGGGCCCACGTGTCAGTGACATAGAGGGGAGAATGGGAGTCCTCTTTGATTCGCGGTTTTGTTCGGTTCGGTTCGATTGGGCCAAAATTTATTTTTTTACAGACTATTCGGTGCAATATTTTGTAATAATTTTTTTTGAATCTTTATAGGATTTTTCTCAAACATCTAAAAATTTTTTACATATATTTTAAAATCTTTTTATACTTTTTTTATATTTTTTAACTTTTATTCGAACTAAATCGAACCGTACAAAAAGAGCAAGCGTCGGGTCGCGGACGGTGCCGACGAACGGCAGTCCGAATTGAGGACACGGCCCATGGGGATACCTTGGAATTTATTGCTGATATTTGGTTGCCCGGAGTTCGCCAGACGACGAGGTAGAGCGGCGAAACTTCACGGGCTGCAAAAGGGGTGGTGCTCCGAGGGAATGTTCAGGGTAGAGGAGGGGTAGGGGGTGGCTGAGAGAGTTGGCTTGGGGTGCCAAAAGGTGGCGGGTGTACTATTTATAGGTAAAGGAGGGTGGTTTCCGGCAAATAATTCCGGCAACGGCATTAGTTTGGCTTATGGCAGCGATTTCGGTTTTCATTAAAATTCGACGAATATGCAGCGGATTACGGTGAACCATGGAGCTCAATGGGTTTGGGCGAAGATTATCTACAACTTAGGTGTAGATATTTTTGGGAAATAACCATCATAGAGGCGGTGACAGGAAAAACAACTGCAGAGCCCTTTGTATAGTGGAAATTTAGATGAAGAAGAAGAACAGTGGCGCTTGGGCCTGTGGGCGCAACTGATAGAGATGGGGGTATCGGTTGGTCCATGCAGGGGTGAGGAGAGTAGGGCTGGATTTGATCCGATCCTGAGCGAGCTTACCCTGCCAAAGCTCGAGATCGGTTGGGCTCGGGATCGGATCGAATAGGTTTGTAGGGATCGAGATCAAGATCGACAAAAGCTCGGTTGAGCTTGAGATCGGATCGACAAAAGCGAACTGGAGGAGGAGTGACCGAGTGAGGCCTCGCCTTGCCTTGTCTTGGACTTGGAGACAGCGGCGAACAGCAAGATCTGGCGACGATGGGCCGACAGTGGCGAAGAGCCGTTGCCGGCTAGGGGGCGAAGAGCCGTTGCCGACGGCGGAGGGCATTGCGGCGGCCGGGTGACGGGCGGCGGGCGGCGGCGCCTCTAGGGTTTGGGATTGAGAGGAGGAAGAGGGACTGAGGAAGGAAGGAGGCGGGCGGTGCGTGTCTGGGCTGGGGCAAGACCGCAAGACGACTAGACAAGAGACGGAGGGGTTAGAGCTAGTGGAGTGGCCGGGCCGAGTGAGTGGGGTGGCTTTGCATAGTTTCGTGGTGGGCTGTGGTCCGTAGGTAAGATAGTTGGGCACTTGGGCTAACGAGTGATGAAGAATTGCTTGCATTCGAACTTGCACCGATCTATTCGAGATCGGCTCGGGATCAGCTCGAAACACAACCGATCTTTGCCTTAGGCTCGAGATCGGCTCGTTTCAGGCTCGAGCTCGATCCAAACTCGATCCGATTTCGAATAGCTCGTCAAGCCCCAGCTTTTGGTCCAGCCCTAGAGGAGAGGCGGCCTAGTGAGAGAAATTGGGGGAGGCGCAAGGACCTAGGGAAATGGGGCGGCCCAAGTAGATGTGACGTGGGGGAAGCCCGCTAAGCTAGAGGAAGAGAGGTGGACGAGGCGCATGGATGAGAATGAGGTAGAAATTCAGAAATTAAAAGAAAAGGAAGTAAGATAAAATTCTAGAAAAGTAACGAGAACTTGGAATTTACATTTACTTGGAAATGTGATAATCCTTTAATGGATAAAATAGGAAATTGGTTATATTTCTAAGGGCTTAAATATTATTTTTTCAAAAAAATTATGCTCAAATTTAATAAAATTATGGTATGTCACACAAGCATCCAAATTGTGTTTATTTCCAAATGATGAAGCGTTTTAGTGGTTGGAAGATTAGTGGTACCTATCTAATTGCTCCCTTTCTTTCTAGTTTGAGAGGTTTGGAAGGTAGTTAGATTTATTTTAACTAGATCTAAAGTTGAACATATAATTAATGTTCCAACATTATTTTTAGTTGGTCTCTTACTTTGTTTGCTAACTTTTATTGTTGAAATAGTATCGATGTATGGAAGAGAGAACAATTAATATTTTGTTTCATGTTATTTACTAAGCATGCACATTGAGAATATCGTATATGTGTATACTTGTATATTTGTTGGAATGATTTTGTCGGTGTAATAAATACCGGGGTGCGAAGAGTCTTGAGAAGATCAAGTGGGCCCCACGCGTCGGGCGAGCGATCCCCTCAGCGCGTGGGCGAGCCCTTAGAAGGTCAGGCGAGGGCTCCACACGTCAGGCGGGCGACCAGGCCCCAGCGTGTGGGCGAGCCCGTCGGCGCGCCGGGCGAGGGCCCCATACGTCAGGCGGACGTGTGGGCGAGCCCCTCGGCACGCGTAGGGCCCCCCCACTGTCAAGAGGGCCCGTGTGGCAGGGAGCGTTGCGGAAGTAGTCTTCTGGGCGAAGGCTTCCCCTGCTGCGAAGGACGAGCGCATTTAATGCGACATCACGCGCGGATAGACAGCTGAAGAAATGATTACCGTTACAGTGACCCCTGCAGGTCTGAGCGGCTGTCACTGTGGCGCTGCGGAATTGACCGGCAGAGAGAAGGTTTGCTTAAGATGGCCGCCCGCGTCAGGAGGAGCAGGCTGGGCCCCACCCGCAGTCTCACTGGTGTGTCTGCGGGTCGAAGGCCACTTGCGAAGCACGCATGGGCGGCGCCATGCGGCGCAGTAGCAGCACGTTTTCGTCTCTCCTGTCGTGTCTCGTCACTGTACCAAGAGTACTGTACTGCCTACCCTCACGGCTCTCTCCATTGGTTTGAGGCTTGTATAAAAGGAGAGGAGAGAGGGGAGGAGAGAAAAAACTTTGAGTCACGCTTGGAACACACAGTTCGCGAGCATTCTGTAACCACATTCCATTCAACCACAATACGGAAAAGAGCTAAGGCTCAGCAGGAGTAGGACTATTACCCGCAAGGGGGTCCGAACCTGGGTAATCCCCGTGTGTTGCTCTTTGCTGCGTCGCACGCTCAATCGAACTGAGCGAGGCTGATAGGCTAGCAGGATAGAAATCTGACCAGGGGTGTGATCCGCAGTGGTTGAGCGGTGAACACGCCGTCAGATATAAATTCATAAAAACATGAGAAAATTTTTTACGTAATTAATAAAACTGTGTATTCAAATTTGAAAGTGAAAATTATAAATTTTGGATGTACATTTTATTTGAAACTTAGTCTTACGTACCATGTCTCATGCAAAAGATAGAGAAAAATAGAAAATACCAAACAAATAAAGAGATTTGAATCACTCAGGAGTTAAAAAGGTTGCACCTCAAGTAGCTCTAGCTGCAGCCGAGGCATCTCAAGCGGCTATGACTACACCTGAGGCCCCTTAAGAGACTTCGATTGCACCCGAGGCCTCTCAAGTGGCTCCAACCACACTCAAGGCCCCTCAAGCGGCACCATCAGCCACTAAGCCTGCAACAAGGACTAGGGTAGGGCGAGGCCTGTGGAAGCTGAAGACAGATGTTGTCTACACCATAATGAGGATCCAAACAAATGGTACACCGACTCTTCCTCAGAAGGCTACAACACAATATTGAATAATGTGTTGTGTCATTGTTAGGTCTTGAGTACCTTGCACCACGAAGAGTTGGAAGGTGCTGGTTGATCATAAGAAGGGCTAGTTGTGAAAGGATCTAAAGCACTTTTTCTTGTTCCCAGCTGAATCCCTAAATGTGGTGAGTAGAAACACATTTCTATGTATGGAATGTGTATAGAAGAACTGGAAGGTCCTTGTAAACAAAGAATTGATTAGGGAGGAAGGGGGCCCTTTGGGAGGTACCATTTCATAACACCAATGCATTGGGAGGATTTCAAAACGATGAAGTCCACCCATGAGTTTGGGGATACCGGTGAAACGTACAAGGCCATCCAATAAAAGAACACTGAGTCCTAGAAACTCCGCACAGGCGGATTTGTTGGAATATACGCAAATGGGAGCAAGGCACTTCTAGTGTGCTGTCGGATGTAGCCATATGTTTCTCCAACCCCGCGCTGACCACTGATTCAAGGAAAAAGTTAAGGTTAAGATAAAAATGTGACCTCAAATTCATAAGCCCCGGACTGCAGAGGTCATGAAACATATGGTCCAGCCGCATTCGAGGCCCCTTAAGTGGCACCATCAGCCACTAAGCTTTGCAACAAGGACTGCGGTAAGCCAAGGCCCATGGAAGCTGAAGATAGATATTGTCTACACCATAACGAAGATCCAAACTGATGGTACACCGACTCTTCCTCAGAAGGCTATAGTACAATATTGAATAATGTGTCGTGTCATTGTTAGGTATTGAGTACCTTGCACCATGAAGAGTTGGAAGGTGCTGGTCGATCATGAGAAGGGACAGTTGTAGAATGAGCTAAAGCACTCTTTCTTGTTCCCAGCTAAATCCCTAGATGTGGTGAGTAGAAACACGCTTCTATGTATGGAATGTGTATAGAAGAACTGGAAGGTCCGTCTAAACAAAGGATTCATTAAGGAGGAAAGGGGCTCTTCAAGAGAGGCAACATATCCAGTGCAAATGGTTATTTAGTGCTAATATGCTAACAGTAGATCTGGACCATCAGATCCACAAGGAGTGGCCCAGGTCTGAAAAGGTGAAAGCCCCTTTTCATTTAAAAAGTCAGGGGTTTTCATGAAAGTGTTTAAGTGAGAAAAGTGGCTTACACCTCTCCAGATCTAGGCCGCTCCTGATGGATCCGATGGCCCAGATCTGTTGTTAGCATGTTAGCACTCAATTGGCATTTGCACTAGATATGTCCTCTTCAAGAGGTACCCTTTCATAACACCAGTGCACTAGGAGGATTTCAGAAGGATGAAGTCCACCCTTGAGTTTGGGGATACCAGTGAAACGCACAAGGCCATCCAAAAGAAGAACACTCCCCCCTAGAAACCCGGCACTTCTAGCGAGCTGTCGGAAGCAGCCAGAACTCTCTCCAACCCCTGTGCTGACCACTGATTCAAGGCAAGGGTTACGATTAAGATAAAAGTGTGACCTCAAACTCACAAGCCTCGAGACCGCAGAGGTCGTGAAACATATGGTAATTTGAACTCAACCATCTCATTTTTATTTGTACATATATTTTTCTAAATCGTAAGACCACTAATACCAACTTCTCTCGCTTTTGCAATTTGAATATGATTCAAAATCCTTGCAAGGGTTATTTCAGGAGAAGAGGGAACGTGACATCCTGACCAAAGCACTCGGCAACTGGAGTACCCAGGCTGTACGCAGAGCGTGGGGGTGTACACACCATGGAAAGAGGGGTTCCCTGAGGACCTGGATTATAGTAGGAAGAAATCTAGAGCCTCCCTAGAAGAGAAACTTATGAAGAAGGTACATGGAGAATTTGAGGTTATGTTAAAGAGTTGGCATGACATGATATAGTATCAATCAGTCAACCCTCCATCTGTTGAATGATGCCACACCACCTCCCATCAGTTCCACACCAGCCGCTTTCAAGAGTAGATATGCTTCTACACCTACTCCTGCAGGGGCGCTTGATACACATCGGTGGATCTAACTGGTATGCACATAACAAAATTATTATGTTGTTCTCATAGTTTAGTTTGTATTCCGATGGAAAAATTGTCGATGCAATCAGTTACTGCTTGTAAGCTCTTTGTGTCGTTTCTGGGTGGATATTCGATCGACGTTGGTCAGGGCTAGGTGTCACCCATCTCCGAGATGTTGTTACATAGAGTGGATATATCCAAGGGCTACACCAAGGTTGAGGTGTACTACATACACGACAACGCAATGAACATCCTTCTAGTGAATTTTCGAAATGACAAAATTTTACACAGTATGGGATGTAGTTCATTCGTTTGTCCAATGGCCCAAAAAGGACATCATTTTGGAAAACCCGCTGTTGAACCCATGGAGCCTCCCCCGTAAAAAGAAGAGAGCAGCCTCAAGGTCACCATATCAGAGGAAATCGACATTTCTAAGAAGACCCCAAGGAGCACAAGAGACAAGTGTTGTTTCATGTCCTCACTATATTATCATTTGACACCACATAAGGCTAGACGAATGACCTTAGAATGTTAGAATGATTCAGCCATATCCCCAGAGGTAAAGGCCAAACGACGTTTAAAAGACCGGAAGGCCATAGTAGAATTGCGCACCGATGCATCTACAGCCATAACTAATGTTCTTTAGCTAACACCATACAAACAATTCATCCTAGGTAGAACATTTTCTTCCGAAACCTTGTGTCGAGATGGGTCCTGGGTGAAGGGAAACGCGCAGGCTTGGGTCGCCCGTGCTCGGGGTGAGGTCGCCCGGCTCGCCGAGGGGTCGCCCGTGCTGGGGAGAGGTCGCCCGTGCTCGCGGAGAGGTCGCCCGTGTTCCAGGAGAGGTCGCCGATCAGCAAGCACGTCCGCGAAAGCGGCAGTGCCTCTAAGGTATCCACACGTCCAGGGGTGGAACGTCGCGCGCCGGCGTGCTAGCACCACGTCGCGCGGCTAGGGTTTCCTCAGGAGCGGGAGGGGCGCGGCGGCTAGGGTTTTGGTGGAGTGCATCTAACTCATAATACCTCTACCGCGCCGCCCCTGGCCTCCAACTTATATAGACGTGCTAACGGGCTTCTACACTAGAAGACCCGTTAGGACTCTATCTCCTACGTGGATCCATATCCACGCGCCGAAACCCATTAACAGAAGTGAATCCGTTAAGCATGTTCCAACCCGTTAAGTGTGTGACCCGTTAGGTTCATGTGCAAGTCGGCCGCGGACCCGGAAACCCGTTTCCAGTCCACAGATCAATAGCGGTATCTAGCAACACATATTGACCCCCGAATGCACAGAATGATCTCATCGGCTAAGGTGTGATAGTTATACAAACTTACCAACAGCACGCTTTGCTCTTAGCATGGTAGCAGCCACAATAAGACGCTCATTTGAGCTTCTAGCCCAACCAGTTAGATGGTTGGTGAGCATTTTATCACTCACAACTAACTTCACTATATTAAACCTTTATGAAAACAAATACCAGAAGAATAAGCAATATGTATAGATGTTTAGAGACCCGACATAATTGAAAGATATATTAATTAATGAACTAACGTACCTGTTATCAACAAGCACGATATTTTTGTAAGGAATGTTTCTACGGTAAATACTCTCATGTACATATTGTACAGAGCTTATGAATATAACCATTCCGATAACATCTACAAGATAGATTTATAATCCATGATATGTTATAGGTACTAACAACACTGAAAATAAAAAAATGCAAAAAATATCAAGTAGGAAACATTACCAACATAAACATCGTGTTCATAAGTGTACTGAAAAACTCTATTGAGAGGCATAAATGTTGGAAATAGTGGAAGAGCCTCCAGAGTCATATCTGGTACTTCACATATGCGTGTGTCGCTTGTGAAATGGACCACACTTGAATTATCAGCAAGCAATTTATGTAAATGCCTTGGCACCGCTTGAGCCGACATTGTTGTGATATAATACGTGGAACCCTCACGAAGGCAGGGATCAAAACGATCCACCTGCTCATCAGCCTATTATAAGTGTAGACCAAGTAATTAAGTAAAAATCATAATAACATATCTCTTCTACCCAAACATGCTTACATGAAGGGAAGGGTGAGGTTTGCATGTTTTCGAAGGTGTGAAGCCTGTTTGTTTCAACATTATGTAGTGCTGTTTGTGGATTTGATCCAGCAGCCCTCATTTTTTCCTTATACTCTCGTCTTAACTTTAGAAATTCTTTTTTTTTTTGCGCTATCCATGTTATCATACCGCATCCTCTCGCGTTCACGCGATAGTTCGCTCCGAGGTGAACCTGTAGGTGTCGCACGTTGAGGTAGAAAACTCATAATCGACAACTTGCACGCATAACCGAAATAAATATATATATATGAATACCTAAAACGTGTTGCAATGCTACATACAGGCATATTTGAACTGTGCAAATTACAATAATGCTACATACAGGCATATTTGAACCGTACAAATTACAATAACCAAATTTATTTAAGGAGACATAATTTGTAATTTACAACTCGAAGATAAAGAACAATAAAAATTTATATCAATCATACAAATGTGTAATAATGGTACATTATGTGAGGGGTACAGTGAAATGTTAAAATTACATGACATACACGAACCCATCTGTGAGACTCATTATAATTTATTGCGCGTGATCCAACCTGTTCTCGATCTGGATAGCGGAGTAGTGGACGGAGAGCGAAGCACATTCGTAACATCTTCGAGAGGATGGCCCTCTTTTGTAGCATCCTCCATTTTGTTCTTAGTCATGGTGATACTGGGTTTGGGCAGTTAATTGTGGTAGTCTCAAGCAATGGAAAAGCTGCAATTGATATATGCCTGAAACTTCAGAGTTTCAAAATTTAATGGGATGTCTGGCAGATACTAAATTAAGTAGATAAAGCCGTGAATAAAATAATCATATACTATTTGAAATTTCTGTGGACTGGAATTCCTTTTTCTAATACTCTGTTTTATGCTTGTTTTGCAGAACTATCTCTGGTACAAGTGTACAGGCATACAGTCTCTTTGTGGTATGGTCACTTAACTTCTTATATTATACGCTCAAGTTTATTTATATATATTTACTCTCAGATTCCAATTAAAAAGGTTGCTAAAGTTAATTTGCCATCCATCAGATAATTGGGCTTAAAATCACAAATTGTTTAATCTGAAATTAGGGCTTAAAACTCCAGTTCAGCACACCAACAGGATAGTAATAGCCAAAACGGAAACTACATGTAATGAAAAAGCAGAATAGTAGTTAGTGAAACTAATACCAGAGCTGATTCACACACCAACAGGATAGAGCCAGTTTATAATAAATCCAACAATAGGTGCATAGCCATACTGATTGAAAAATCACATAAGAGATAATGAGCATTACCGTTGGTATGGCCGGAACGTAGCCGGCGAGCAGTGGCAAATCACAAATTACAAGAAATTCTCACACTAAATGTCCTGCTTTGCCCAGGTTCTGTATGTCAGCTCCGTATCAAACATTAATGGGTTTGAATAAAGAAAAGTACTAAGAAGCTCACAAGGTGTTAAGATTTCGAATTTGTGACAATGTGGAAGGGATGGGTTCTGTGAGCTGGTTCTTCAGAATCCTGTATCCAGAAAAGAGAAAAGAAAAAAAATCACATCCCAAGCTTCCTATAAACATCAAAACAAAACTTTAAAGCTCTATAGATAGATGAAATATTTACTGCTATATAGATGAAATATCACTACCTATCCAAAAGTACAAATGCTTCATAGTAAATAAGAAATGATTTCAGGTAGAGAGAGATATACAGTCTCTTTGTTTTATGTTTTATTCATCTACATTATACGGTCAAAGGAAAAAATGTTTGCTAGAACTATATTAAGGTAACCTTCAAGTTCAGTTAAATAATTTGAACTTGAATGATGCCTATTTCTTTGTAACTATTCAAAACTAATTTAGTGGAGAAAAGGAATGGAAAGTAGAAGCTATTCAACAGATATTCAACAGATTAAAGGAAACGCCACTTATATCATCCAATCTGAAGGATTACAAAAATTCAATCTTTAAACGGAATTCAATTGGTCCCATCTACAAATCAATGCCACAGTATAAGCAAAGTATAAGCAATATAAGCAATAAGCAATAGCAATAAGCAATATAAGCAATAAGCAATAAGCAATAAGCAATAAGCAATAAGCAATAAGCAATAAGCAAATAAGCAATAAGCAATAAGCAAATAAGCAAAATAGACCTGGCTGAGGTCACAGGCAAGGAGGCGGCGCCTGCGTCGTGGCGGCAATGGCATCGGCGAGGCAAGGTTGTAGGAGGGAGGACGGCGGTGGGGTAGAGGAAGTGGGCGGCGATGGTGGGGGAGGGTGAGCGGGCGACGACGGAGAGGGAGATGGAGACCGTGCCTCCGGTCTGTATTGAGTAAACCACGGCGGCGGGTGGCGGCGGCGACAGGGAGTGCGCGAAGAGGGGAGGAGGCGGTGGCGCTGGGAGGGGGTGGCGGCGCCAGGAGGAGGCCGCAGTGGTGTGGAGGAGGCCGATGCCGCAGCGGGGAGGCGGCGGTGGGAGCAGGAGGCGGCGGCGGAGAGGGCGCGGTGCAGGGAGGAGCGGGCGCGAGGGGGCAGGTGGCGGCGGCGACAGGGAGTGCGCTAAGAGGGGAGGAGGCGGTGGCGCTGGGAGGGGGTGGCGG
>SPJY01003583.1:683231-700546 GCA_005191435.1 Raddia distichophylla
GGCGGCGGCGACAGGGAGTGCGCTAAGAGGGGAGGAGGCGGTGGCGCTGGGAGGGGGTGGCGGAGCCGGGAGGAGGCCGATGGGGTAGGAGGCGGTGGTGCGGGATGGAGGCGCGCGGGCGACGATGACGGATGCGGCAGATCGAGGAGAGGGCGAGAGGCGAGGCGAGGCGAGGCGAGTGGGGGAAGGTGGGAGGTGGGAGGCAACGTGGGTGGGGCTGCGGTTGGGGGCTGGGTAGCAGAGGCAGTCGACGAAGCAGATCGCGATTGCGGGATTGAGGGCGCAAGGATCCAATCGCAAAATTGAGCTGTTGGATGTAAACGATGTGTGGTTGAGATGCAGTGTGTCTGCCAGGCAATTAGAGAACTGATGCTTTTAAAGGAGTAGAGATAACTAAAGTTTTTTGGCTAACACCATACAAACAATTCATCCTAGGTATACCATTTTCTTCCGAAACCTCGTGTCGAGATGGGTCCTAGGTTCCACGCCCTCCATGATGAATAAATGAGGATATCAATCTTGCCTGCGAATGAACGAGTCAATGATCAAGGCTAAGTTGAAGGCTAAGCATTTTGGTCATGAGAAACAATATTTTGGCATCAACTTCAATGATCTATAGTACATGTACCGTCTAAAGGAGCTTGACCAGTCGCTCCTCTGATGCTTTGCATTGTAAGTGTCTACAGTACTTAATCGTATTTCTAACTTTCTAGCTAGTTTGATTGACTTATTTATACCAATCTCACATATATTTCCAACCTCATGAAGCTAAGAGGCAAAACGCTCGGGCAACTCGATCAGTTTTTTCAATTTGCTCCTTGTCACCCAAAAAAACATCTTTGAACGATGTCAATTTGTTAGGAACTACATCATAAAGGTGTTGATGGACCATCAAGACAAGGATATCTTTCTATTATCATTCAATAAAGACTTTTATAGTATCTTCATGATCATATTTCCTAAAGACAACATGGCTATTTGGATCGATAATACAAGAGACAACCCAACACACGACTTCAGCTCTTACCGATATTAGAGAGTCGATCACCAGTTTCATATTGATGCGGGTTGTCAATCCGCATGGTGCTCTCAATAGTAGAATCTAGCATAGCCAAATTACATGAACAAATTTAGGTAAATTATGTGATGTGCTCGCCTCATACTATATGCTTTTATTTGCTCTTGGCATGATCCAATTTCTCCATTTATACTTCCTTGCATCCTTGGAGGGGCACATTTACGGTTATATATGTATTTCTACTAAAATCTGCTTTGTACTACTACTTGTCATATATGGTCATATAAGTATTTACAATCTAGTAAACTCCAATTTTCATTGAAATGCTACAAAAATAGAGATGGGCACACATTTTATCTATAAAATGCTTACAATTAAAATGGCGTAATAGGGGCGGAAATTTTAAATTTTGAATCAAACTTCTACGGTTAAATATGCAATGATTCATGTAGTTAAATATCAGTGACTTGTCATTTGAGATAATTTGATTCGATTTAGTAAAATTTCAATGTGGGTCCAATGTCTAATTTTTTATTTAATGTGGTCCAAGCTTGTATATGCATTTTTTGTGGATGTGAGAGCTTTATATTTATGATTTTGTGGTACATGTGAGCATGAATGCGTAAAATATGTGTATTGCTGATTGCGTTTACGGATGGCATAGCTAGCAAAACCTAATGCTAGCCAATTTTTATTGGTAATTTTTTGCCTAATAATTTTGGCCGAGCAGGCCTTGATGTAATCTAAAACTGCCATCTGATCTAATTTGACTCATGTAAATTAATTCATCTTGCTTTTGTGTGCTTGCCATGATTAGACTATGTAATGTGAAGAACTAGCTTACTGATATAGGAACTAGCATGGTTTTATAGATAGGTCTATACTACGCAAGATCATTTTATTCTTAACAAAAATTAGCTTACTGATACAGGAACTAGCTTACCACGCAAGATCTACATCATTATAATCTGTCTATACTATACACATTTATGGTGTATATTTTATTTTGGCCTTGTTTGTTTCATTTTACATTAAAATAATTTAAAACTTATTATTTTTGTATAAGACAAATGATGCAATATTTGTAGTAATTTTTATGGAGTTTTAAATAGTTATTCTTAGAGTCCGTAAAATAATTTTTTCATTTTTTTAAAAACGTCTTTCGAGGGGGTAACAAATTTGCTATAGTAAAAACAACAAGCTGAAACAAACAAGGTTTTTATTTTCTGATTAATGGGTGGCTCCTTGTTAAGAATAAAATGGGCTTTTGCGGACACCCAAAGTAACGTATAAAAACAAGTTCCATGAAATCCTCGAGTTTTATGAAAAGCTGCGAGTAAAAGATAAATCTCTCCCTCTACCCAACATTGTAAGTTTGCCCAACATGTAAGTTTGATTACCAAACTAGAGCCCGCTATATAAAGATAAATCTCTATTACCATTAATTCATAAAAAAAAAAGAAATTTCAACAACTAAAGTTAGATTAATTTGCACTCTCCACCAACCAAATCTGCCTTGAAAGACGCACTAGCACCAAAAAAATATACGAAGCAGAAAAATAAGAAGAGAGCAACAAGCTAAACACAAAATAATGCGTGGTTAGATTGCAGGGAGCTATCACGTGACGGTGTGTTTGGACTTTCCATCGCTTTAATATAAGAGACCTTAAGCTGAGTGGTTGCCCTGAAACTGCTCCTTTCTTCGTCCCTTCGCAGCCACTGGCTGCCTTACAGCTCAGGACTCGAGACGGCTAGCAGCTCCCGAAGTCTCAAGGGTGGGTTGGCGGCTATTAAACTAATTAATCATGCCCATGACAGCGCCCTAATTAGCTTCAAAGGTCCAAACAGTACACCCTCGATGCGAAGATGTACACTTCATATTTTATTGGCAATCTCTTTGATTAAAGTCTCTGCCTCCGTCCCGCACTCCCGCCTTGCAAGTAGTATTTCGGTGGACCTGACCAACTAGTTTAGTAGAGTATTTGCTGTGGCCCGTGGGACTAGATATATTCATCTTAAAAGTTATGGTTTATTCAGCTTAATAGTTATGGTTTATTCCAACAGAAACACTTTAGCCCGGATCTCCGGGCGCTCACAATCACGATCACATGGCCGGATGTCCGAAATTGCTTGTCTTCCATTGCCACACGGATCGCGGAGAATCTCGACGGCCAAAGTTGTCAAGAAAACCCAAGAAACCGTCAATTTATATTGACGGCCGGCAGTCCATATTCGGCCCTCGAGACAACCTGGTCGAGAAAAAAGGTTTGTATCGATGGCCCAACTATCGAGATTGTCTTTCTCGATGGCTTTGGGACGGTCGTCATGAGATGGAACCCGGCAAGGCGCGACATGGGGCAACTAGCTATCTCGACGACAACACACCAGGCCATTGAGATAGATTAGACGTAGGCCGTGCGGCTTCCTGGCCCAGACCAACATGGTTTTCTCGACAGTTTAAGGCTGTCGAAACTAATCATCTGCGCCGCAGCCCGCGTCGGCCCCGCCCGTTAGTCAGTTAGTCTCGACAACCACTTCCTGGCCATTGTGAATAATGACATGAATGCAAAAAGC
Source organism: Raddia distichophylla (assembly GCA_005191435.1). Classification (NCBI taxonomy): domain Eukaryota; kingdom Viridiplantae; phylum Streptophyta; class Magnoliopsida; order Poales; family Poaceae; genus Raddia; species Raddia distichophylla. The sequence goes on from SPJY01003583.1 coordinate 686,824, forward strand.
GCCAGAATTTTGTAGCTGCAACAGTGACAGCTGCAACCTACAAACTCAAAAATAACCCACACATTTAAATATTCCACATTTTCACGAATATACACAATTCCGCAAATAACACAGACATATATATATTAAACCACAAATACAATGGATATTCAAACATCACACGACACCTACAAGTAGTTTATAACATCACAAGTCAAACAACACAAGCATACAAGTAGTTAAATTATGACTGCTGCAGCAGTGTGCCGTAGAGTTGCTCCGTGAGTGAAAACCCGCTACAGCGACTAGAGGGGGTGAATGGGAGCCTTGAAGTTTCTTCTTCGGACCGGTACTCCTCGAATTCATAATCCTTTCAAACCATTAACAACGTCGACAAGTATGTGTACCCCTAGCATGCATGGATGACAGTCATGAAATATGTGAATTTTTTAATCACAATCCTAGTTGTCAAGTGTTCAAACAAAAGAGAATCAATTCAACTTTCCTTTAATAAAGCACATTAAGCCAAATCACTAAAGCCAGAATTTGCTCTCACTTGGAGCAGAGATGCACCCTTCTCACAAATCTAAAATTTCTAGCTCAAAGGGTGATGAGGAGGAGCTCCCTTCCCCCTCAATTTATAGCCTCATGGGTCAGACTCCCCCCTCAAGTGTACAATGCACGCGCCACATAACTCACTCTCGAGAAGGAATATTCGTGCCATATTCCTCTGGAAGGATCCTCGCACCTTCTTGGTCACCAGTCCATGCCTACGCCCACTAGTCAGTCCCGCTTCGCCGCCAAGTGATCAACACCAAACCTCTAGTTGTCTCGGATACTTGCCGCAACAAAGCTTCACATCCACGCCATTTGTTGTGACCACCAGGTACCGAATTTGGTCGTCTGCACGCCCCCGAACGTCCAAACCTCCAGTTCGCGTACGTGGAACAGCGTCGGCCACATACCACCGGCACCTGTATCACAAAGATTAGTCCGAACCAAACACTTACCTTCTCTTACAAGGTTAGCTTCACAAAAAAACATCATCATCGAGAATCAAGTGCATCAAGACCATTAGAATGCAATTAGCCACACAATTAGCCATCAACACTAGACACTGTTTCAAATTCTGCGCCCGTTTCATCAAATGCTCTACCAAAGTACTTCAAAATCTCACCAAATTAATACAGCGTCACATATATTCATCACAACACTGGGGTATCCTCCTATGGATTTCAACAGCATGGTTCGAAACGAAGTTCCTGGAGGCGTCGTCGCCCTACTGCACGTCATCATGAGGAGATGGCACGTAGGTCGGAGATGACATTGTGACACAACTCGAACCCTGCAAGCTGCTATAATTGGGAATTTCACAAGTTTATATATGCTATGCGACATCATATTAATTTGTCACAAGTGACTCACCGTTGGCTCACGTATCCAAGGGCGTTCGACGTTCGGGTAATTGGGCGTGGGGACGAAGGTCGGCTGGGTCCCGTAGGTACCAGGTGGTGTGGTGCCATCTGTCTTGCATAGGCGGCCTGGCCAATGTTGGTGCCTAGAGGGGCTGGGTGGCTAACGTAGACGACTGGGCCACCTGTGCAGGGGCTTGTCGGTGACACCTAGCTCAAGGAGTTGCCAGTAAGCCTCGCATGACTGCTTGGACCGGCCCGCACATATATTTGAGTTCATTAGTTCATGTGATAAGATATGCATGTCAAGAATGAAATGAATTTGTGCGAACATGTTACCACAGCTTATGTATGGACGTCAAGATTTTCACTGGCCCTCGAGATACCGAGCAATTCTTGTAGTGCATGGGGCATAGAGAATGAAAGATCTTCAAGAAGAAGCATTAAAAACTACTATAAAACATGGCTTCAAAGCACAAAACATTGGAAATTGATCAAATCCAATGAGCTTTTCTTTGGATAGGAGCACAATGGAGGCCATTGCATTGTAAATTGTAACAAAGTTTGCAGGCCCAAGTGCTTGGCGGCCTGGGGATAAGAAAATTGAAGCTCGTTGGCAAAGCTTTTATGGTTATGGTCACAGTGGAAAGACCCAAACCAACCCTAGACAGGGATAGAATTTAAAGTCCAAAATTTGGATCGAGCGTTGTTTCCAGCATTCCCACGGGCTCTCCTAGGTGACGAAAGAGAGCGTTTTTCTAGTCGGATCATTGGCTTGATGGCAATACACCAATAAACTTTGTGCTCACCAATTTAAGGAAACCTTAGTAGTGATAAAGGGCCTCTATAATAATGAATGGATGAAGATTTTTACAAGTATCAACTCGTCAAGACAATTACAGGATTTCATTCGACTATGGAGGGTTTTATGACTAGTTTAGCTAGACGTTTCTCGCACAAACGACATCATTGGGTTTTGGACCGCCTCTAGAGGGTACTGTGCTTAGTTAGCATAGCACGCACTTTCCACACCAGCTATTCATCTCATGACTACAACATTATCTGGCCGGCAACCACGAAAAACAAGTGTAGATTCTGTGTTTAGTTGGTTGCTCATGCATGGGTGTGTTCAAACGGCAGATAGACTGGCTGCAAGAGGTTGGCCTCATAGTGAGATTTGTGCTCTTTGCGGGGCAGAATATGAATTGGTGGACAACCTAATGTTCTTTTGCTCATTTGGAAGATGTCTTCGACGCAGGGTAGAAAACTAGTCATAACATAATATTTAACGCCCCTTGTCCAGATCAAACAATTGCTTCCTAGCTAGGCAGCCAGAGCAAGGACAAGTCTAAGGCTAACGAGCAAGGATGCTCATTGTAAATCCAACAACCGGGAACTCCACAAGCACGGCTTACCCACTAGAAATTTCGTTAGCTCGTTCAATAGTACAAATGCTGACCCTGTTGGACTTTTGCCACATGGGTTGTGGCTCATTTTAGGTGGTCAAAAAGGGAGAGAAAGGACCAGAGGCCGTGTAGCCTCACCTGGGCAGGGTTTCCCTACCCGCGTGAGGGTTTGCGGCGGTGGCTGGGTAGGCTGGCTCCTCCTAGCTCGGGGGCGGATTCGTGCGTAGCTAAGGTGGCCAAAATCCTCGGGGTTCGTTGCGCCGGCACCGCCTATATGAGGAGCCCTCTCTTTTGCTCGTAAGCGCTTGATCTCAGTTTTTTCCCCATCTCTACCTGACCTCTGTGTTTCACTACCTCTGCTGTTCGCCGTGTGTTTGCATGCTCGCCGCCGGCGTTGGCCGTGGTAGAGGTGTTCGGTTGCTCGCTCTGGTTCCCGGTGGCCACAGGGTGGTCGCCGTGAGCTCATCGCTGCTCCTACTTGTTCCTCAGGTCCTCTCCTAGGCTTTGTCGTGGTGGGGGCGACAACATTGTTGGAAATTCTTATGCCTATTAGAATTAATCCTCAAGCGCACGGATATCGCAATAGATTTTAATCCCGAGTATTCCAAAGGTATCGATTTCGTACGAAGAACAAGTAGCTTTCTAGTCTTCACTTGGTTGGATGGATATGGTAGAATGACGAAAGTGGGGTAAGATATTTCGGGCCGAGAGGTTCTACTAAAGGTTTATACTAGTCAAGTGTACAAGGTTAATCCACATACAATTTCTACTCTGCATCGGAGCTCGGCCGATTCACTACCATCCGCAATCAGTTAAGAACACCGAATGGTTATGATCACCCCCGATTGGGCTCGACTAGGCTGAGACTAATGTGGTTGATTCCACAAACTACCGCTCGGATAGTAGGGCTGTCACCACCTATTACCTACTGCTCGGCCATTGAATCAGGTGTCTACTGGGTACTAACTAGTCTAGACGCCATGTCTATTCCTATCAGTACTACATATCTATTGTGTCACCCAAGCACAGAGATTTAGCACTCAAGATCTAGCACGAGCCTAATACCAACAGGGAGACGATGTATACGAAATAAACTTGCTTTATAAATAAAGAATGGGACTAAGTGTTACCGATAGAAGACGAAACAGAACTCACACCCGAGTGTCTCCGAAGCTCTAGTGGAGGGATGCCGACACGCCGGCTTCTCCTTAGCACTAACTCTCCTCTCTCACCTACTCTACTTGATAAATGGGCAGCGTAACACTGCTTTGTATTCTTCCCGTACTTCTTCCCGCTCCTTTTATAGTGCACCAAAGCAAGTGAGGGTGTCCCATGTGTAGGGACACGTGTACTCTTCTCCGCAGCCCAAGGAGTACCCGAGGAAGTATCCAAGGGGGTCGGCCAGCCTTAGTCGGTCAGCCGATCGGCTTCGGTCGATCCCGACCCTCGGTATCCCATGGAATCCCTCTTCGACAGTGTAGATCATCCCCTTGAGGTGGTTTTGGCAGTTGAGGCCGGTAAAACTGACTTTCTTGTGAGCCAAGTGATCCTCTCCAATGCAATGTCATCACTAGGATCAAACCGACTGGATGTGTACGGTTGGGATGGTCTCCTTTTGTGCGTCTAGAATCCTTGGAGAAAGGGCAACCCTGGCTTGGACCAAATGCTGGTCGGCCGGCCCTAGCTCGATTGGCCGACCGGGGTTCTTCCTCGGTTTAGGTCCAATTTTGCTCAGTAGGTCCTTAGAGACACAAACTTACCAAAACTCGTGAAATTTTGTTACTTTGCACTTTTTTAGTCATTGTTTCTTCATTTGGGAGCTATGCTGACGGTTGGAAGTGTATGAAAAGCAGTAGAAATTGACCGTCAACACATCCCCATACTTAGGTCTTTGCTCGTCCTCGACTAAAGTGTCCGAACCCCGGCTTCATCGGGATCCACTCATGATCTATTGCTAGTCCCAGAGATCAATGCTAGCAACTCATGAGCGACAATTGTTAAGAATCACAACACAATCACAATTAATTAAAAAAATAACATATTAATGCAAAAGTAATTGTACCACAACCACTTATTACAATAGTTCGAATAAGACCGGTAAATATAGTTCAGAGTGCGGAAATTCAAATAAATGCAGCGGAATAAGATATGACGATGCTCTCTAATCCGACCCTTCGAACGACAACTAGTCTTGATCAAAATCTAGTACAGAATCCTCTTGATCCTGTGGGTAAACCGGACCCAAATCTTCTCCTGAACAAAGATATATTCGTGGTTTGTATAGTGAGTACACGGCTACCCAGCAAGAATCCTTATAATGAATGCGAGGTATAAACAAGAACAGTATGGCTAATTTGCATAAACACCTATTCTAGTCAAATTAATTTAAGTGTTGTAAAATCGTTTGTTGAACAGATAATAATGAAGAATAGATTCCTAAAGTAACACACAGAGCTCGGCTTTCAAAGCCCCTCTGCAAAAATGCACAAGCCTCAAATAACTCAAACAAAACCAACCCATCAGGTTATTTGATAACACATGAGACTACCATGTACGACCTTCCTCCCCTCTCATGATCGTGGGAACGGCCATCAAGATAGTTTTAATCTCTGCAGAGTGTAGCACACTTTACCCATAAACCTAGTGATACTTTTGCGTCTTATCTCTTCCTTTGGAGCCCAGACCAAGTAACGATACAAGGCGATTCATTAGTTCCTTTTGTTAACACCGATACCCCCTCTAAGGTTTCAACATCTCGGGTTCCCCTCTTGAGCCGACGGACCATAGCCCGATCTTTTCAAAGTAAAGCCACGTAGGTTTTAGTTGATTAGGTTATTAAAGTAACTCAGCACCTCCAATCATACCAAGTCACAAGATAATTAAATGAATAACCTAACAACTAATAACCCACGAGCACTAGCATCTATGCGCAAGGATAGGCTAGGAAAATAACTAAGGCAACAATAAATGGCTATTCACAGGGTAGATGACACAGTGTGAATAAATAGGACTCTAACCCTCCCATCAATTCATTCATAAGAAAAGTAAATAAAACAGTTAAACGAGTGCGTTTTGCATAATAGGAGAGCAAGATTCAATCTATCTTGGGGGGTCCTCCTTTGGAAAACTCCTGAAAAAATGCTGAACAATAAGAGCACAGACGATCTACACGTAGATGCAAATGCATAAGATCAGAAAAATCATCAACTAAACATATACCTCCAATAAATATATAAAATTCTAGGCTATTTATGAAATTTAATGTCTATGAAATCATCTAATTTGGAGTTCAGATACTTTCTAAACAAATCCTGTAAGTTTGAAGAAAATAAGAAAAGACAGAAATGATTAAACCGGTTAAACTGGCGGAACCAGCCGAACCGGCGGCGGCTGCGCGCATGGGGCGGGACACACGGTGGCTTGCGGTTGGCGGCGCGGACGCGGGCGATGGGGTGGCGACGCGTGGCTGCGGCCGGCATCGCTGGGCGGGCGCGGGAGTGGAGGCGGAGGCGATACGCGGCGGCTGGGGATTGGGCGGCGGCGTCGGCCAACGTGGTGCCGACTCATGGTGGCGCATGACCGAAGCGGCGGAGGGGCGGGACACGTGGCGGGCGGCCGTTGGCTGGCATGGAACGCGCGGTAGGGCAGAAATTCGGCGAGCTCCAATTTGCGCAAACCTTCACCAAAACCGATGAAGTAGGTATCCATCTGGACCGTCTCGACGAGCTCTACGCAATGAAGGCATCTACACTTGGGTTTGGGCAAAGTACATGGAGTTCTACCTTGAAAACCACCTCATGCTAGGGTTTTCTTAACTGCTAGGGTTTGATTTGTAGCTTGCACGAGTTGTCAAGGTGTGGGGGGGGGGGTCTTGGGGTGTTTATATAGTGTGTTGGTCGATCTAGGTCAGGCCCTTATTGGGTAGAATTTGAATTAGGCTCAAATTCTAATCCAAATAGATTTAAAACTTCCACAGATTGGGTATTTTTGCAAATTCGCAAATTTTGACTTGGGCTTTTGGCTTTGGCTAGATTTGGGCCTCAAATGACTGTCCTCCAAGGTTGGGCTTGGTTCTCCCACATTTGCTTATCATTTCATGGGTCTGACAAGCTCCCGGCAGAATGTCAACACTGTACGAAAACACGGGCTAGCCGTGAGCTTTGGACATTAAATTTGGAGGGTGGCTAAATGGTGGCTAGGATTTATGAGAATTTTTCTAAAATTTGTGAAAAAGGTTTGCTAGGGTTTTGGCCTAAACCTAATTTAAATTAGTTCAAACTAGGGTTTCGTATATAACAATTCTCTTTTATTTTATTTTTAGGGTTTTGAAAATATAAGTGACATACAACAAAATAGAGGATTTCACATAAAGGTTAGTTTTAAGACTAATAACTCCGTGGGAACTAAATGACAAGCATAAAGGATATTTCATGGTTTCACTCAAATTGCGGGGATTGAAAGTGGCTACTAACCTTATCTTATAAATATTGGCAAATGGAACAGAAAGGAATGATGACAATACTATCATAAGATCAGTGCAACCCAGAGTTTTATATTTTGTAAAGAATCCTTGGCTCTTTTTCATAAGTGATACTCTCTGATCTCTCAAAGTGTTTGACCTCACCAAGGGTGGTGTAGCCTTAATCCTACCATTTATGGTTTATGTGGAGCTCAGGACATGATATTGGAGTAGTTATGATACACACTTTTCTCAAGTTAAGATTAGATCCTAATGAAGATCATGTTAATCTAATTTCTAATCACAAGAGAATTAATGTCCAGGGGTGATGGAGAGAATGAACTCACACCAAAGGAATGAGAAGAAATACAAGTGCAAGGATGTGTGGTACTAGGGCCATTTCTTTTGATCTTACCATCAGATTTAGATTCGGGATCTTGGATCGTATCCTCACCCTTACCCTTTCCCTCACGCTTCCTCTTCTTACCCCCTTCCTTTTAAACCATCATAACATATTTATTGCTTTTCTTAATGCTCTCCTCAGCTGTTTTTAGCATCTCATGCAATTCAGCCATGCTTTTCTCCATGCCATTCATATGAAAGATAATGATGAACGGCTCAAAGCTTGCAGAAAGCAATTGGAGAATCACATCAGTAGCGAGCTCTTCACTTAGAGGAAAACCTAGTTTCTCTAAGTTCTCAATGTAGCCAATCATCTTGATCACATGAGGACTCACCGGATTACCTTCAGCCAGCTTGCACGCAAACAAAGGTTTTGAGATCGAGTATCTCTCAGCTCTTGCTTGGTTCTCAAACATGCTACGGAGACCCACGATCATATCGTAGGCATACGCTTCCTCATATTTCTTTTGATGTTCAGAGTTCATAGTAGCAAGTATGAGATAGCTAACATCAAGTGAATCATTGCAGTGCTTATCATAAGCCCTGCGATCAGCGCCAGTAGCATCATTCCCGGGTTCTTCAGGATAGGGATCCTCTAAAACATCTTCATTTTTCTCTTACTTGAGAACAATTCTCAAGTTTCGATACCAATCAATAAAATTCATTTCAGAGAGTTTTTCTCTCTCCAGAATGGATCGTAAATTAAAATCATTGTTTGCAATAACAGGCGGCATCTACAGCATAAATAAATAAGCAAACACTTAGCACTTAGTTCATGTTAATCTTCTATTAAACAAAATTTAACAAAAGATACTCCCACTAAGATTACTTCCCTCTGGCAATCTCCGTGAGACAAGATACATGGTCACCGCGGTTTGGGTAATGATTTGTCAATACCACTTGAACCCGTGACATTGCTAGGTATCACATTGCCAATCACATCGTGTGTAACTCTTGCTTGTTGGGATGGCATCATATGCCCTGGCTCCCAACCCTGAGGCCCCGAAGTCCCAAATCCTATTTAGATCTCCATTAAGTAAACCAATATTATGCGTGTGGATGCACGGGAGGCTACACCCACCCCATTGTACAAGGAAGAAGACGACGTTCTTGAATTTTCAAGACCTAACCCGCCAACCTACAATAGGTGCAGCTATTGACAAAAGGGCATCTACTCTTAATTTTTCTTAGAGAAACTATTCAGTCAGGTTAACATATTCACCACATATGACGTGAAGAATAGCCAATCAACACAGATAATCATATTAAACTATGAACTAGTATGGCCCATGACGCTGCGTTCTCCATCTCCACGACCATCCTTGTCCTCCAGGCCACCTAGGGTTGAGTCCACCAGGATATTACACTACACTACTACATCTAGTAGCTAGTGACAAAATTACATGAGGATTTAAAGCATCACAAGCCGGCACACAGGCCGTTAAACAACAATGGACAGTCTTCAACTGCAATTAACCATGACTCGCAGGTCATCAAAATTACAACAATGCATCATATACACAAGGGTCCATACTGTCCACACCAATCCCTGCAAAAACAAGTTAGGCACGAAATTGAATTCTAACGCGCATGATGTGAACCAGTTTTAGTTGTTAATTAATCACAGCTCACGGCGGTAAGCGGACTGGGGTGCGGGCAGCGCCCGCGGTGCACCATGCGGGGAACATAGATCAAATCTATAAAAAACACAATGAAAAATTACAACCGGATTGATCACATCAAGCCGACTGCCGGATCATCAACATGACTCGACTTTCATTCGACTGATCATATTGATCCAGTCGCGCGAGGTCCCCTTGAGAAAACAGCAATGCATGTGACGTCGATCTGTTGCCCCGATCTATTCGGCACGGGCACATCCCCGATGGTGTTACCAGTCGGCAGGGGAATTGTGCATCACGAATTTGAAAGAAGACGAACTAATCTTTTTGATCACATCATGCTATCAACTCGTACCTCTATCCAGACTACTGATTGATCCAATCAACCCATGAACAATCACAGCAACATATCACTATATGCGCCTTATCCAGATCCAATACTACACATGATCGGCTTTGATACCACTGCTGGGAAATGGGTAGGCTATACGAGAGCAAAATCAAAATTTTCTACCACGAATCAAGCAAGAGCACAAGCAAGTAGAGGATCGCAGATCGTTACCCTTAACTCGCAGATGCAGCGGAAGCAGTTTCTCGTGCATAGAGGAAGTAGACGTACTCGTCCAGATCACCAACAAGTGCTCGCCTGTGCTCGCTGAGTGCTCACCGAGTGCTTTCCGATGGTCCCCGAGTGCTCGTCAGTGTTCGCCGGTGATCCAATCGAACAGCGCGTCCACGTATGGCAGCGCTTCTAGAGGTATCTACACGTATCGAGCAGGAACGCCTCACGGGGGTGCTAGCACCACGCCGTGCGGCTAGGGTTTCTAGAAGCAGGAGGGGCGCACGACGGCTGGGCGTGGTGAAGGCTCAACTCATCTAGTAACGCCGCCCCTATGCCTCTCCTTATATAGTTACGTTAGTGGGCTTTGGCCCACAAGGGTTCTATCTCCTACACAGATCATATCTATGTACAAACCTCTTAAACAGTTCGAACCCATTAAGTGTGTGACCCGTTAGGTTCAGTGCAAGTTAGCCGTGGATCCGATCAACAGCATCAGTACATAGCAATACGTATTGACCCTCGAATGCACAGAATCAATATTCCGCTGAACCTTAATACACTCACATACCGATCCCTTTGCCACCCAATACCAGTCAAGTTAAAGGCGAGATGCGCGCCACCCTTGTTGATAGCTTGACCACTTCATTCGATAGTGGAATGGATACATACCATGACTAACTCCTTAGTCATATTAGCACGGCCGTGTGCTTCCCCTATCCATCCACACGAGGGGTCCAGAGATATCTCTCATGTTATCGTGGAGGGGCAAATTCCATCTTGATTATCACACCCCTGACTATGTATCATGGCATACCCAGTAGTCACCTTTATAACTAACCTGTTACGGTGTAGCGTTTGATGATACCAAAGTATACGAGTTAATATGCTGGACATCCATGACAATCTCAGATCTAAGGACCATATAGACGTACCACTTGAGACTATACGCTGATGGCGCTATAAGAGATAACAACTCACAGTGTCTCATAGTAGGTCTGTACGATTGCCCATGTTCTCCAACATGTGTCCATACTGTTGGTTTGATATCTATATATGTATGGTATGTGAAACATTACCATCAACCAATACGTATGCTGATCAAATCATAACCGCTCCTCATAATGATATAGATTAGGGACCCGTTTAGAATAATGTCACTTGACAATGTATTTCACAATCAAGTCATTTGACAATGTATTTCACAATCAAGTCATGACATTTATTCAGCGAACTGATAAACAACTTTATCATATGTACATGAACAAAGACGCGGTACAATCATCACTATGATTGATCTAGGGCATATCCCTTTCACATATATCTTCCCAAGGTAGGACAGAGCCTTTGGAGGAATCACAAATGTTAAGAAAGCGGAGCCGAAGGCGGGACCTCCCATCGAAGATCTAATTACTAGAGAAGACAATGAGAACCCGAAGACCCCTTAGCAGCGACCCGAAAACGACACCAAGCCCTACAGGACCAGAGTATCCGACTGGAAGTCGAGGCACAAAATACACTTCTTACTCTAGGAGAGCCACCTCCCAGTGGACCAATTGCTGGGCCGTAGGACCCCGGGAGACCCATGGGGGCCCTGGGGGGTTAAGGTTGAAGGGGTAGTTTAGGCCTTTTGTATACCTGTAACATATGCCATAATGTAATCACCATTGATCTGTGATCATCGGTCTTCGAGCAGGGTTGAAGGGGTCTTTCCGCATCATTATTGTAAACCCTAAACCCCTGCTCCCTCTATAAATAAAGGAGCCCTCACTCTAAGAGGGTCAGATGATTCTGGTTCGAAACCCTAAAAACTCTAGCATTCTTCCTATGTACGTGCAAAGACGCACACTACACTGTCCGCGAGACTCTATGACAGCTAGGATTTTAGGTGGCAGGGAGACTAGATGCAAGAAAGAAATAGTAAGTGCGGTGGAGGTGGCACCATGGCCCGTGTCAGCAATATATGATAGGGGCGACAAAGCAAGGGAGATGAGTGTGTAAGGTTGGGATTCAATGATGATCAATGGGACGATGCGAATTTCCAGGCTTAGGTGGGCCAGTAGCGTGCGAGCAAGGGTGGAATTGCATAAAATATCACGACAATATGAGGCTAGGGAACAAGCGGACAATTAAATTAACGCAATTGCTATTTTGCAGGCGACTGCAATTAGCCAAAACGTGCAGACGCAAAAAATTCCACTTTCTTTCTACTGTTTTTCCACATTTGCATTTATGGAAGAAACGCTTCGCGATAGTGAAATTTTTTTTTGCGCGAGGTCGATTTTTGTATAGATATATTTTGTTTTATATTTGTTATAGATTTATTTTGTTTTCTATTTATTATAGATTTATTTTGTTTTCTATTTATTATAAATTTTATTTTGTTTTCTATTTTTCACGTCGAGAGATTTTTTGCTCGTATAATTTGCGAAATCGTGCAGGCGCAAAAAATTCCACTAAATTTCTACTGTTTTTCCACATTTCCATTTATTGGAAAAAATGTTTTGCGGTAGTGGAATTTTTTTGCTGGAGGTGTGCATGCGTGTACGTGGCATATGCCTGCACAAATGCTAAAATTGCAGGCGCCTGCCCAATAGTGCCTCCCTTAAATTAAAACTATAATCCGTGGATGTTTATGGGAGGACCAAGATCCACTGATTGCGTGAGTGAAACAGTTCATCTTATTAAGAGTCCTACAAGTCTGCATCATGTGTAGTGTTTACTACTCCCGATCATAAATAGTTGACGTTTTTTATTATACAGGATTTCTAGGAAGCAACATTATCACTAATTAATATTAATAATTACTTTTAATACCAATATAATTTTTAGATATATAATCCGATTGTTTAAAAAGAAATGGTCGGGCACCATTCGTCTTATTCAAAAATTAGTGCAAATATGTAAAAAATATTTAAAGTACCTTTATTAATGAAACAAATCACAATAAAATAAATGATATTTATAAAAATAATTTAAATAAAACGAATGGTCAAAATCGTACCAAAAAGTCAAATGCGTCGAACAAAAATAATGGAGAGACGGGAGTACCTTCCATGGGAAGAAGCGTAACCTTAGAGCATCTCCAATGGATCCTAGTCAGCTAGCTATAAGCTTTCCACATAGGAAACCTTGCTGAGATGGAAGAGAGAGAATGTATTTTGGCATAGCGCTAGCGACAGACGAAGCGCTGGGCGATAGCATTGATTCTGTTATAACCCTAGGAGGTTTATGGGCCGGAAGCCCACATAAACCCTAGGGGTATTATGGGCAAAACCGAATTTAGGCTAGGCTATAAATATGAACACCTTGTAACAAAGAGAGAGATATCAATAAAGATTATTGTGCCTGGCTCGTAATAACTTCGTATAGCATACATTATACGAAGTTATACGATGTCAGCAATATATGATAGGGGCGACAAAGCAAGGGAGATGAGTGTGTAAGGTTGGGATTCAATGATGATCAATGGGACGATGCGAATTTCCAGGCTTAGGTGGGCCAGTAGCGTGCGAGCAAGGGTGGAATTGCATAAAATATCACGACAATATGAGGCTAGGGAACAAGCGGACAATTAAATTAACGCAATTGCTATTTTGCAGGCGACTGCAATTAGCCAAAACGTGCAGACGCAAAAAATTCCACTTTCTTTCTACTGTTTTTCCACATTTGCATTTATGGAAGAAACGCTTCGCGATAGTGAAATTTTTTTTTGCGCGAGGTCGATTTTTGTATAGATATATATTGTTTTATATTTATTATAGATTTATTTTGTTTTCTGTTTATTATAGATTTATTTTGTTTTCTATTTATTATAAATTTTATTTTGTTTTCTATTTTTCACGTCGAGAGATTTTTTGCTCGTATAATTTGCGAAATCGTGC
>SPJY01003583.1:705748-788596 GCA_005191435.1 Raddia distichophylla
TGATCCAAGAAGCACACAAGGAGGCCATCCCTACCATCCACAACCATCGGTTTGATCTAGATACCAAGATTGCTTTGGGATGGATCCTTGGGGCCACTTGGAAGGGAATTTACTAAAAAAAAACTACCAAAACCGACATTGGGAGATCATCTACGCCATCAAAGAAGCATCCTAGGAGATATCGAGGGTCGGGAGGTGCAAAAGGTGGGTCGGCCGACCCACCCTAGGCCGACCGACCCCCGTGGATTCCCTCTCGGGTTCCCCTTTGACTGGTGTGGAGATTACAGTACGATACCGTGGTAACCTCCCATTGGTTCCGGTTGGCTATAAAAGGACCCCATTCCTCACCTGTAACACACACACACACACACCATTTGGAGCTTCACTTTGTCATTTGTGAGAGTAGTTCTTAGTTAGGTTGGGAATTAGAGTCGAGTCAAGCTATGGCTCAGGGTTCCAGAAGCGTCTTTTAGAATTCGGGTAATATCTCTTGTATCTTTATCTTTCCCTGCAAGACTTTCGATCTATAATGTAAGTTTATTTCTTTACGTAAGCTGAGCATTTATATTCTGCATAGTTGAGAGTGTGGAATCGTTACAACCCTATTTAAGTCCGTATGGCATCGAGTCTGGGTTCATGCTCAAATACTTAGGTTGCCTAAGTATTGAACTTACATCGTTCTCCAAGGATCCGGGAGGAAGTGATCAGCTCTAATGGCAAACGTGGTGTTTGAAACTAGTTCTATTTCGGTAGACAACTAATTCAACGGTGGTGCGGTAGGTATTAGTTGGTGACAGTCCTACTATCCGAATGGTATCCGTAATAACCTCGTATAGCATACATTATACGAAGTTATACGAAGACAACAAGTGTTGCATGTTTACTAATATCGTGTTTTTTTTTAATAATTTTTTAGTATCTTTACGTAGTTAAAACTAAAAAGAAAAGGGTTTGCTTGTGGTACTTAGGACAAGTAGTTTTCAATTGCAATAGCATAGAAGAGCAATGCAACATACTATACAATGTTTTGGAAAAGTTGTACCCTATAGTTTACTGAGGTTATCGTGGACTGTAGTGATGGCACACTAGACTTGAAGTTATCGTGCTCAAGGACGCCTGGAATGGCCTCGTATTTTGGCCTTTTGGGGCTAGTGAGTAGCTTCTTCTGCGGTAACGGTAGCCAAAATACTGTAGGGCGCGTCTGGGTTTGGACAAATGCAGGCCTTGTTTTTTAGCTCAGCGTAGCGTAGTATCTCACTATAGCAAAAATTTATCTTTTTTATATAGCCTATTTGGTGTAATATTTTTTCTCAGTTTTTTAGCAGTACTCTTAAATATACTAAAACTATTTTTAATTATTTTTGACAATATTTAAACTCTCTTTAAAGACTCACATTTTGTTACAATAAAACGTTATGCAACGCTAAGCTAAAATATACAAGCCCGCAGTGGTTATTGGTTAGCTCCAATGAAGGGCATGTCTGATAAAATTTAACTTTGGTTGTCATGCTAGGGCAGCATATAAAATAGAAAATAAGAAAATATAGATAAATAGTGAAAAAAGATACCAATACTAACAAAGTTCTTAGTGGAAGGAGTTCATGTGGAATACTTTGGAGACAAGGCTAGAGTTGGAGGAGAGGGTGGCTAAACTAATTGCGGTAAGGGAGAGTGGTGTTAGGCTATGTACAATGCATGTCATTAGAGAAATGTTTAAAAAGAAAATTGGTTTTTTTATCTCCTCTAAATGAGTAGGAGGGACGCTTAACTAGGCATCAATGCTTAGAGAGTGTTAGAGTATATTGGGCCTTAGGGGCAAGGCCCATCTCCTGTACTATATATACTCTCCTAACAGCAATAAACAAATCATCTATTCCGCGAAACCTAATCTTCAACATGGTATCAGAGCCTGTTTTCCTAACCCTAATTCTACCCTAACCTCGCCGCCGCTGCAACCCCTCCCATGCAGCCGCCGTCACCGGCCATGGAACCCTCCTCCTCCACGCCCCCTCACGGCGTCGGCGATGGTCTCCTCGGAGACACCGCTTCCTGCCTTGGCGACGAGCACGTCGACGACGGTGACTGACACCCCTCCTCAGGTCCCCTCGTCGATTGACGCCGCTCAACTCACTCTCCGTAATAACTTCGTATAGCATACATTATACGAAGTTATACGAATATATATATATATATATAGTGTGTGTAGCCTTTGTGAATATTTTTTTGGGAGCTCTTGACTTTTCGGCTTAAAAGCTACTCCTATCTCATAATTTCAGCCCAATCAAGTAGGGCCTTTTGGTTGGTATTGCAACAACCTAATTTATGTTGCAGTATCTTTTGGTGATTTGAAATTTAGCCTTTTTATTTAGTTATTTCGCTTTGTTTCTTATTCATTTTTGCAATTTGTATTTTTATGTTTGAAGTGATGCAGGTTTGAGTTGAGGGTAAATTAGTCCAGTAGGGTATGTTTCGTGGTCTTTTATCAAAAACATCTTTCAGGGCTACACTAGGTGGTGACTGGTGAGCGGTGACTGTTACACATCGACAACTTATGAGACTTCTGCTCAACTGAAAACTTATATCAATTTATATAGGAATTTTTTTTTCTTTGGCTCGCAAAAGCTCAAAGCTTCCAAGTGCCCTGTGCTTTCTTGTTGGCTAACCATGGTGTTAGGTTCAAGTTGTAGGTACTCGGTACTCTGCTGTTGGCTTCATGGTAAACAGTTATAGTTTAGGAATAATATTCTACGTGCCATTGCATACTCACTTAACATCTCACGTACCATCACTTAGAAGTTTCTTTCCTCTATACTATTGCAATTGCTAATTTGTTTTCCTATGTGCCGTTGGCGAAGACTGATGAAGTCTTTTGTTTAAGCTATCTAAACATTTCAAAAATTCTAAAAAAATATAGTTATTAAGTATGGAACAAAGGAGCAGTCTGAATGAGTATTTTTAAAATAATCTTTTTTTCAGAGTTTTTTAAAACTTTTTTCCCTAGTGCTTACTAATGAGTAGTTTTAAACGTTTTTGGGTATTTTTACAACAGTTATTAAGATAATCATGGTAAACGTTTTATATGCAAATTTAAAAATTTTGAAAAAATACCAAAAATCTAGACAACAAGTGTTGCATGTTTACTAATATCGTGTTTTTTTAAAATAATTTTTAGTATCTTTACGTAGTTAAAACTAAAAAGAAAAGGGTTTGCTTGTGGTACTTAGGACAAGTAGTTTTCAATTGCAATAGCATAGAAGAGCAACATACTATACAATGTTTTGGAAAAGTTGTACCCTATAGTTTACTGAGGTTATCGTGGACTGTAGTGATGGCACACTAGACTTGAAGTTATCGTGCTCAAGGACGCCTGGAATGGCCTCGTATTTTGGCCTTTTGGGGCTAGTGAGTAGCTTCTTCTGCGGTAACGGTAGCCAAAATACTGTAGGGCGCGTCTGGGTTTGGACAAATGCAGGCCTTGTTTTTTAGCTCAGCGTAGCGTAGTATCTCACTATAGCAAAAATTTATCTTTTTTATATAGCCTATTTGGTGTAATATTTTTTCTCAGTTTTTTAGCAGTACTCTTAAATATACTAAAACTATTTTTAATTATTTTTGACAATATTTAAACTCTCTTTAAAGACTCACATTTTGTTACAATAAAACGTTATGCTACGCTAAGCTAAAATATACAAGCCCGCAGTGGTTATTGGTTAGCTCCAATGAAGGGCATGTCTGATAAAATTTAACTTTGGTTGTCATGCTAGGGCAGCATATAAAATAGAAAATAAGAAAATATAGATAAATAGCGAAAAAAGATACCAATACTAACAAAGTTCTTAGTGGAAGGAGTTCATGTGGAATACTTTGGAGACAAGGCTAGAGTTGGAGGAGAGGGTGGCTAAACTAATTGCGGTAAGGGAGAGTGGTGTTAGGCTATGTACAATGCATGTCATTAGAGAAATGTTTAAAAAGAAAATTGGTTTTTTTATCTCCTCTAAATGAGTAGGAGGGACGCTTAACTAGGCATCAATGCTTAGAGAGTGTTAGAGTATATTGGGCCTTAGGGGCAAGGCCCATCTCCTGTACTATATATACTCTCCTAACAGCAATAAACAAATCATCTATTCCGCGAAACCTAATCTTCAACATGGTATCAGAGCCTGTTTTCCTAACCCTAATTCTACCCTAACCTCGCCGCCGCTGCAACCCCTCCCATGCAGCCGCCGTCACCGGCCATGGAACCCTCCTCCTCCACGCCCCCTCACGGCGTCGGCGATGGTCTCCTCGGAGACACCGCTTCCTGCCTTGGCGACGAGCACGTCGACGACGGTGACTGACACCCCTCCTCAGGTCCCCTCGTCGATTGACGCCGCTCAACTCACTCTCGCCGCTGTGGCCCAAATTGAAGCCGCCGTCGTTGTACTTCCTCCCGAGATCCGCGCCACCCTCACTGCCGCCGGCCTCGTCATCCCCACCGTCGGCATCTCTGAGGAAGGGAGGCGTACCTTCTTGGGTGGCTCCGGCGCCGTCTTCGCCGGATCTGGTGGACCGCTCGCCACCGGCCTCGGCATCGGCGCCACCGGCTTCGCTCCTCCCGCCGCAGGCGCCGGCATCCCTGGTGGAAACCCGACGGGCGCCGGCCTCGTAGGTGGTTCCCCCTCCGGCGCCCACGCGCCCAGCGCCTCCGGCGCCGTCTTCGCCGGATCTGGTGGACCTCCCGCCGCCGGCCGCATCGGCGCCACCGGCTTCGCTCCTCCCGCCGCAGGCGCCGGCCTCGTAGGTGGCTCCCTCTCCGGCGCCCACGCGCCCAGCGCCACCGCCGGCTTCCCCTCGCCGTGGGCATTCCACCGGGGCGGCCACCTCACCGCCGGCGCCGCCGCTGAGGAGGGGGGAGCCCTAACTCCTCCCCTCCCCAATCTGCAGGCCTGGGCCGGCCCCTTTTGGGCACCCGGCTCGGCACCTCCAGCCGGCTCGGTGCTGGGTGGCTTGGCCCCTTTTGGGCACTCGGCTTGGCTCCTCCAGCCGGCTCGGTGCCGGACGGCTCGGCCCCCTTTTGTGCACCCGGCTTGGCTCCCTTTGCTCACTTCGGCTCGGGTAGACCACCTGCTACTGGTCCTCTTGCTGGCTCAGGCGAACCACTCGGAGCCTACCCCGACTGCCCTTCGACGGGACCCCTTGTCACCGTCCCCGGCGCCCCTGTCGAGGACCATGATTTGGAGCTCTGGAAGACTCCAAAAACTAGCCGTTACAGTACCGTCGGACCCGGTTCGATGGTCACCGGACCCGGTCCGATGGCTGCAACCAGGCCTCAGACTCGGCTGACACACACACTGTCGGACCCGGTCCGACGATGGTCGGACTCGGTCTGATGAAGCTTTAGCGCTGGAGCACAGGGACTGTCGGACTCGGTCCGGCGGGTTAGGACCCGGTCCGACGGCACCGGACTCGGTCCGACCAGTGATAGAAACCTGAAACTAGGGTTTGGGCTAGGAGACCTAGTCCGGTGGAGACCGGACCTGGTCCGATGAGTTCAGAAAAGGCCCGGTTCAGGGGGATTTCAAAGGACTGAGATCTCTAAATATTTTGTGGATGGCTTGAGGTCTAGGGCAAAGAGATACTTGGCATGATCGAAACGAGTAGACCCCACTTGAAGCATGGGCGACAAAAGAAAAACCTAGCTACTCCTAAACCTACACATGACCTCTTCACTCGCCCGGTCATGCTTTGATTATCTTGAAGCAGCTCAAATGATCGCCGATGCCTCCCTAGGGTCCCATGAAACGTCCAAGAACTCCCTAGCGCAAATGAATACGTCATCAATGCCACAAAAAGAATTAGGGCTCAATGATGCTCACACCTCGGCCCTCCCATTCCCGACGCCAGTACTGGACGTGGCACTGGTAATGTGGATGCCGCCTTCTCGACCGAAGACCCCGAGACAGTTGCTGCACTTCATGCGCAGGCCGTCAGTATCACGAGCGTGGCTTTGCTCGTCTCGGTGGTACTCGACCTCAACAACCCTAATTACCACCGGTGGCGCGGGCTCTTCCTCATGACCCTCAGCCGCTACGCTCTGGCGGACCACGTTCTTTCTCTGGTCGGTCGCTTCTCCGACCCTGCGTGGGCCTGTATGGACTACGTCGTTCTATCGTGGTTGTACGGCCGCATCACGCTCGACCTTCTGGAGGGGTCATGACCAACACTTCCACGGTCCGTGGTGTGTGGACTAGTCTCGAGGACCAGTTTCTCGGGAACCAGGAGACGCAGATCCTCTACGCCGAGGCGCAGTTCCATGCCCTTGCTCAGGGGGACCTCTCCATCACTGACTACTGCCGCCGTCTCCGGAGCCTGGCGAACAACCTTGCAGATCTGGGTCAGCCGGTCAATGACCGCACTCAGGTTCTCACCATGCTTCGCGGGCTTAACGAAAAGTTTTTCGTTCAGAAGCAAATTATCGAGAACAAGACGCCTCTTCCAGACTTCGGCCATACTCGCTCCCAGCTGCTTCTCTATGAGCTCCAACTCGGCCCTGCTTCCAGTGCTCCTTCCTCCGCTTTTGTGGCCATTGCTCCCCGCCCACCTTTTGGTGGCTCCTCGGGCAGGAACAACCACAAGGGCAAGAACAAGGGGAAGAACAGAGGTAAGGGTGGTGGGGGTGGAGGCAGCGGTAGTGGTGGAGGCAGCAACAGCTCCACCAACTTCAGTAGTGGGGCCGGTCGCCCTCCTGCTCCGTCCTACTACAACCCCTGGACTGGTACAGTCCAACTATGGCCTTTTCAAGGCCTGGGCATCCTTGGGCCTGTTCGCCCTTCTGCCGCCCTCTACCCCTGGTTCATGGAACCCGATGGTGGGGGGGGGGGGCAGCTGGGATAAGCAGTTCTTGGCCAACGCCTTCAACACCATGTCTCTCACTCCGCCCCAGCACCGCGGAGTGGTACATGGACTCGGGGGCCACCTCTCATATGACTTCAGATGCCAGTACTCTCTCCTCTCATCCACCCTCTCCCATCTGCCCGTCCAACATCATTGTTGGCAATGGGTCTCGCTTACCAGTCACCTCCACGGGTCACCTCACCTTTCTCACACCACAGGGACCCATTACTTTACGTAATGTCCTTGTCACCCCTCACCTCATTAAAAATCTCATTTCCATTCGTCAGTTTACTACCGATAACCACTGTTCTGTTGAGTTTGACCCGTCTGGTTTCACTGTTAAGGATCTTCGTACCAGGAGAGTGATCGTTCGGTGCAATAGCTTCGGGGACCTCCACTCCTTCACTCTAGCCCCCACCGGTCATGCCCTCACCGCCACCACTTCCACGACAGAGCTTTGGCATGGACGTCTTGGTCATCCTAGCCATGACACTATCTCTAGACTAGGTAGCTCGACCTCCATCTCTTGTAATAAAGACAAACTTGACCATCTTTGTCATGCCTATCAGTTAGGTCGTCATGTTCGTCTTCCTTTTGATTTGTCCACGAGTCGAGCTTCACATAATTTCGATTTAATACATTGTGATCTATGGACATCTCCCATTGCTAGTGTTTCAGGGTACAAGTATTATCTCGTGATTCTTGATGACTGCTCCCACTTCATGTGGACTTTTCCTCTCCGCCTCAAGTCCGACACCTTTCCCGCCATCTCCCACTTCTTTTCTTATGTTCGGACTCAGTTTGGCACAACCATCAAGTATGTGCAAACTGATAACGGTCGCGAGTTCGATAACACCACGTCTAGGACTTTCTTCCTTACTTTAGGTGTTTTCTTTCGCATGTCATGTCGCTACACTTCTCCTCAGAACAGTAAGGCTGAACGTGCCATTCGTACCACTAACGATGTAATGCGGTCCCTTCTATTTCAGGCGAGTCTCCCACCCTCTTTCTGGGTCAAGGCCCTCCATGCAGCCACCTATCTTCTCAACATACGCCCCACCTCCACCGTCTCCCACTCCACTCCTCACTTTGCCCTCCGCGGCACTCATCCTGTCTACGACAATCTTCGCGTGTTTGGTTGCGCCTGCTACCCTAACCTTTCTAGCACCGCCCCGCACAAACTCACTCCCCGCTCTACCCTTTGTGTTTTCCTCGGATATCCATCCAATCACAAAGGTTGGCGTTGTTTAGATCTTAAATCCAACCGTGTGATCATCTCTAGGCATGTCACATTTGATGAGACGCACTTCCCTTTTACCTCCAGCACATCCTCCTCCACACCATCCTCTCCAGATCTTGACTTTCTAACCGATCTTGTCTTCTGCAGGTACCTCTGCTGCTCCACCGGCAGCCACGTCGGCTGCCCCTACACCACCGGTGGTCACGTCGACCACCCCCACTGTCACTGCTGCCCCTGTCGGATCCTTACCACAGGTTGCTGCCAGCAGTGCCACCCCACCGTCCTTGCCGGGTTTGGCGCCAGTACCCCCTGCAGTGGGTGCTGCCAGCGCTGATTTGTCGGTCCCTCCTCTGTCGGCTTCGGCACCAGTTCCCCCTACCCCTGTTGGACACCCTCCACAGGTTGCTGCTAGCGGGGCCCTAGCGCCAGCACCCCCTGCCGAGGGTGCTGCCAGCGCGACCCTACTGGTCCCTTCGTCAGTTCTCGGTGCCCCTGTTGGACCCCCTCCACAGGTTGCTGCCAGCGGGGCCCTTCTGCCTCCCGTGACCAATGCTCATCGCATGGTTACGCGTCGCAAGGCTGGCATTGTTGTCCCGCCTCGCGATCGGCTGAACCTACACGTTGCGGCGCTGCGTCCCCCGCCGATGTCGTATCGTGCCGCTCTGGCCGACCCAAACTGGCGCGAGGCCATGACCAGAGAGTTCGAGGCTCTTCGAGCCAACCACAAGTGGGATCTTGTCCCACCGCCGACCGGTGCCAACGTGGTCTGTGGCAAGTGGATCTTCAAGCACAAGCTGCATGCAGATGGTTCTCTTGACAGATACAAAGCTCGTTGGATTCTTCGTGGCTTCACTCAACGACCAGGTATTAACTTTGATGAGACTTTCAGTCCTGTTGTCAAGCCTGCCACCATCCGGACAGTCCTCTCGCTGGCTCTCTCTCGAGGATGGTCCATTCGCCAGCTCGACGTCAACAATGCTTTCCTCCATGGTGTCCTCAATGAGACTGTCTACTGCGTCCAGCTGCTAGGATTTGTGGATCAATCCTGTCCAGATCATGTCTGTCTCCTCAACAAGTCTCTCTACTGTCTTAAGCAGGCACCGCAAGCTTGGTACAGGACGATTGTTTCACATCTCTAGTCTCATGGTTTTGTTGAAGCTAAGGCAGACACTTCTCTCTTCATCCACAGTCGGGGTGATGACACAGCCTACCTACTGCTCTATGTGGATGATATTGTGCTGACTGCATCTTCAGATGATCTCCTCAGACACATCATTGCTGCTCTGGAGCGCGAGTTCTCTTCAAGGATCTTGGTCCTCTGCACCACTTTCTTGGAGATTCTGTGCACCGACAGCCTAGAGGTCTTCTTCTCTCCCAGCGCAAGTACATCCTCGACATCTTGGATCGCGCCGGCATGAGTGACTGCAAACCATGTGCTACCCTAGTCGACACTCGATCCAAGCTCTCCGCAGACGGATCTCCAGTGACTGACGCCACTCTTTACCGTAGTCTGGCTGGTGCTCTATAGTATCTGACCTTCACCCGTCCAGATATCACGTATGCGGTTCAGTAGGTCTCTCTGTTCATGCATGATCTAGGGAGCCTCACTTCGCTGTGTTGAAACACATCCTGTGGTACCTGCAAGGAACTCTCGCCCTTGGCCTTCTTCTTCGTTGTTGCACGTCGGTTGATCTTACGGTCTACACCGATGCTGACTGGGCGGGTTGTCCTGACACCCGCAAGTCCACCTCCGGCTATGGCGTGTTCCTTGGCGACAATTTGGTCTCCTCATCCTCCAAGCGGCAGCACACTGTCTCCCACTCCAGCGCCGAGGCTGAGTACAGTGCCGTTGCCAACGGTGTCGCTGAGGCCTGCTGGCTTCGTCAGCTGCTACAGGAGCTTCATAGCCCTCTTCACCAGGCTACTCTTGTCTACTGCGACAACGTCAGCGCGATCTACCTCTCCACCAACCCAGTGCAGTATCAGCGGACTAAACATGTTGAGATCGACCTGCATTTTGTCCGTGAGCGCGTTGCTCTTGGTCAAGTGCGCGTTCTCCATGTCCCCACGACGTCCCAGTACGCTGACATCTTCACTAAGGGCCTTCCTACTACAGTCTTCACCGAGTTCCGGTCCAGTCTGAATGTGGCTAGTGAGTATCTTCTTCTGCGGTAACGGTAGCCAAAATACTGAAGGGCGTCTGGGTTTGGACAAATGCAGGCCTTGTTTTTTAGCTCAGCGTAGCGTAGTATCTCACTATTGCAAAAATTTATCTTTTTTATATAGCCTATTTGGTGTAATAATTTGTAATAATTTTTCTCATGTTTTTAGCAGTGCTCTTAAAGATACTAAAACTATTTTTAATTATTTTTGACAATATTTAAACTCTCCTTTAAAGACTCACATTTTGTTACAATAAAACGTTATGCAACGCTAAGCTAAAATATACAAGCCCGCAGTGGTTATTGGTTAGCTCCAATGAAGGGCATGTCTGATAAAATTTAACTTTGGTTGTCATGCTAGGGCAGCATATAAAATAGAAAATAAGAAAATATAGATAAATAGCGAAAAAAGATACCAATACTAACAAAGTTCTTAGTGGAAGGAGTTCATGTGGAATACTTTGGAGACAAGGCTAGAGTTGGAGGAGAGGGTGGCTAAACTAATCGCGGTAAGGGAGAGTGGTGTAAGGCTATGTACAATGCATGTCATTAGAGAAATGTTAAAAAGAAAATTGGTTTTTTTATCGCCTCTAAATGAGTGGGAGGGACGCTTAACTAGGCATCAATGCTTAGAGAGTACTTAATGCAGAGTGTTTGGTGCAAGTTGTAATATATAAGCATGTGTCATATATACACAAGGCTTCTCGTGTACACATCATGTGCACCAACTAACAAAATTAATGAAAAGTTCTAGGAAAATTTGTAAATGCACTCATGAACTTTCTCTACCTATGTATCAAATTGTAAGTTCAAATTCATTCTATATTAAGAGTTAAAAAAAAGAGAAAGTCTATCAATTTTAAACTACTCAAATTTGTCAATATTTTCTCTTTTTTATAACTCTTAGCATATAATAAATTCGATATTGAAATTTTATGCATAGGTAGAATAACCAATAAAGTACATCTATAAATTTTTTCATAACTTTTGTTAGTTAGTATACACGCCTACATGGTGTGTACACAAGAAGGTTGTGTACATAGGATATCTTTTTTTCTGCTTTGCTATTTAGTAACGTGTCAACCTTTTTTCTTTAAACATTGTACATGACCAAAGGATAAGGAGTAATGGTTATGGTAAATGTAGCAGATGTGATATTGTTTATTGCATTGTGATCACACAGTTCCACTCCATTTACAGCGTTGCGTAGGAAATATTGATGACCATCTCCAAAGGCAGAGCTCATCCGCGGCGGCTCAGGTTTGGCGTCGTTAAAGGAACAATAGGCTAGAAAAGCAAAAAATATTAGAACATGTTCACAGTGGCATAAGCTGGCTAATCTAAATGTTGAATTGGAGTTTGAAATTTTTTTATCTACTTCCTGAAACTGGCCCGTTTAATTTTTGCTCTTTTTAGGAGATTTTAAAGGTGGCTATATAATAATATGAAAAACTGGCCTAAGAAAAGCAAAATTGGTTTTCTAGCATATAAGCATGAGCCACCTCAATCATGCTCTTAAAACTTTGTACCATGGTCCTCAAATAAATCACATGAGTTCACCCAATAAATCAAATAAGTAGATCTCTACTATCCTGGACACGTGACCGTAACAAAGCATCGTGTGGGCCAAAGCAGAGGACATAGTTATTTCACCTTATGAACCAAATGTTTTCTCATCTTGGCAATGGCCACTATAGAATACACGAGTAGGAGATCTATGTCTCCCTTACGCATAGTTGCAATGGAAGAAGGATAGTCTGTTCCAATGTCGTGTGCATTGTGATACGGATGTGCCTTACCGAAGGCATGTGTCCTAGGTCGAAGCCTAGAACATGAGGTAGAGGGTGGCAGCGACGATCGACAACCACACCCAATAGGTTGGCGTTACGACGCGATCAGTCAGTTGTCAGTGGCAGCACCTGTGAGACCATGAGGAGGTCGCTTCATATTGTGATGAATGAAATTAACAAGGTTCTTGTCTAGTTCTTCTGTTTTGATCTTGTTTCTTTGGAGTTTTTGTTTGCAACTAGTTTATTTGTCTCACCGCCTTGTATTTTCTACTGATCCATTATGTCTTGAGGTTGCAAATATGGTTTAAGTCCCCTCTTGTAATATAGGAGAGGCTAGATATCAAGTCCGTCAAATCTATCTTGAAAGTTTTCTTTGTACAACTGTCAATGTTAGAATTTTAAAAACATCTATCTAGAAACATTCTTTTTGAATGATTCCAATAGGAGAAGATGCGTGACTCATATATCTATCTAACATAAAATTTTGTAGTCCAATGGATGCACTGTTTGGACGCAGTGAAGTGAATATCGAGCCCCGCATTTTTTGCTCGAAGCTCCTCATAGCCTGCAGTTTTTTATTTTTGTTTCTGATTTTTGTAAAAGGTATTTGAACCTCACATTTGATGGGGGTACTGAACGACTAATATATCTATCTTGAGAAAAATTCTCATAATTGTTGTAGTCACAAAAAGGCAACAACAATCCCCTTAATTAGAGGAAACATTTTTGTTAGAATCTGTTTTTTACTTTCTAAAATATGTTTTAGCCATTTGTTATGATTAACTTTTGCTAAACCACTTTAACTTTGATTCCTCCTTGTTTGGACCCTTAACAATCAGAACCATGGTTTGAAAATCTTCTCATTCTTGCATGCATTTTATCTATACCATTTGGTATGCATGAAGTTATTAAGTGCTTTTAAGAAAGGAGTTGGACTCGAGACTTCCATTCACCTCCCGTCTGGTAGCCAGCTTAGTCTTTCAATTGGTATCAGAGTAAGGTTGAATTCTTTTCTCGATTTTCACCTATCATTTGAACCTTACCTGCTTGTTCTTGACCGAGAGCTAGGCGGAGCACAAGTACTCCACCAATTCCCTAGTTTTCTCCGGAGTTGACTTTTCCTTTTGGAATGGTAGGATTGATTCATATATCATGGCTCAAGGCTTTAATCTGTGGCTAAAAGTGAAGAACACATATGGTGTTCCAATTGAGGTTACAGTGCTTAATAAATCAAATGTTGAGCTTAACGATAAAACTTGTAATCTTCTCATCCAATGCTTGAGTTGTAATGAGTATAAACACATCGCTCATCTTTTGTCCGCTCGCACTGTCTTGTCTACCCTCAAAGCATATCATAAGGGGATAGATCTGATCAAAGTTGTGAGGCAGGATCAATTCAAGGTAGAGTACAGCCTATTCACACAAAAGCGAGGAGAGTCGCTAGGTTCTCGTTTCAGTTGATTACAAAAATCCATGGCAATCTCTGCCCGATGGACACAACCTATATTGATGTAGAGAACGCCAAACATTTTCTTTCTACCTTGGATCTCAAGACTTGGGATGTGAAAGTGACCAACAACAGGTAGACAGCTAATCTAAATAAACTGACCTTGGATGGGCTCTACTCCCATGTCAAGGCTCATGACTTGAGCATCTCTCTCAAGAGCAAGGTCCTCGCTCCATAGGCTTGGTCACCAATCCTTCTTTGCGGATGGCCAAGAGTTTTTCTGATGTTGGTTTCTCACTTGCCTCTATTTGTGAGATGTCTGATAAAAAATGGACACTCTCCCAAAAGAGCATCTTGCTTTGGTGGTGTTGGCGTTGGTTAAATTCAAAACTATACACTGACATATGACAACATTCCGATAATATGGGGAAAATCGAGGTTTATATATGAATTTTGTTTAAACTAAGAAAATTTCACAAGTTTTGGTGAGATTTTGTCCTTAGAAACAAACTGGAAAAAAATGGAGTTGAACCCGACAAAAGAGTTGGTCGGTCGGCCCACCCTAGGCCGGCTGACCAACTTTATTAGCCAAATTGGCTGATTCTTCTCTAGTGATCCAAGAAGCACACAAGGAGGCCATCCCTACCATCCACAACCATCGGTTTGATCTAGATACCAAGATTGCTTTGGGATGGATCCTTGGGGCCACTTGGAAGGGAATTTACCAGCATTAACTACCAAAACCGACATAGGGAGATCATCTACACCATCAAAGAAGCATCCTAGGAGATATCGAGGGCCGGGAGGTGCCAAAGGTGGGTCGGCCGACCGACCCCCGTGGATTCCCTCTCGGGTTACCCTTTGACTGGTGTGGAGATTACAGTACCATACCGTGGTAACCTCCAATTGGTTCCGGTTGGCCATAAAAGGACCCCCATTCCTCACCTGTAACACACACACCAAACACACACCCCATTTGGAGCTTCGCTTTGTCATTTGCAAGAGTAGTTCTTAGTTAGGTTGGGAATTAGAGTCGAGTCAAGCTATGGCTCAGGGTTCCAGAAGCGTCTTTTAGAATTCGGGTAATATCTCTTGTATCTTTATCTTTCCCTGCAAGACTTTCGATCTATAATGTAAGTTTATTTCTTTACGTAAGCTGAGCATTTATATTCTGCATAGTTGAGAGTGTGGAATCGTTACAGCCCTATTTAAATCTGTATGGTATCGAGTCTGGGTTCATGCTCAAATACTTAGGTTGCCTAAGTATTGAACTTAGATCGTTCTCCAAGGATCCGAGAGGAAGTGATCAGCTCTAATGGCAAACGTGGTGTTTGAAACTAGTTCTAATTCGGTAGACAACTAATTCAACGTTGGTGCGGTAGGTATTAGTTGGTGACAGTCCTGCTATCCGAGTGGTATCAGCTTTTGTGAAGTCCGCCCCGTTAGTCTCAGTTCAGTTGAGCCCAATCGAGGGTGATCATAACCATCAAGTGGTCTTAATTGATAGCGGGTGGTAGTGAATCGACCGAGCTCTAAGGAGTTCTTAAACAATTATATCATTCATATATCTACTAGCTCAAGCTTAGTAACTGATTGAACTTACTGTAGGAACATTACACTCGTCTTGTTAACCTCCCAGCTGTCTAAGACTGTCTGCTAATCTTTTACACTCCTATGCATGTCACTTATTATTATCTTATCATTATCCTCACACATGCTATTTATATTAGATGGTATCTTAAATAGTAGAGAGAAAATTATTAACTGATAGTGATATCCTTACCCTCGTTCCCTGAGTAATAAAAACGATACATTGGAATACTTCCGAATGAAAACTATCGCGATATCCGTCCGCTTGCGGATTAATTCTATAGTGCGTAAGAATTGCCAACAGCTGGCTCGCAAGATCAGCAACACTTATGTGGACAACAAGGGCCTCGAATATCTTCCTAGAAGGCCCATGGATCAGCGGACAGGGACAGCCCGAGCTGGCTGGAGGAGGACGCATACCACTCGGACTACACATTACCTGGATGACAAGAATAGTTCTGAGGATAAAGTTTGATCCCGTGTGATTAGGGGGTTCATATATGTAAATACTGGTGCGTATACGTGCTGGACACTCTAGAGATAGGATCCAGTATAACAAACTGGATATGATCGTGTAACCTTGTCCCCCAGCGCTATATAAAGGGAGGGGTAGGGGCTGTAGACCATCTCAACTGATTTTCATCTCCTACATACACTCTCAAGAGCTCCTTGTAACGAGATATTTACATAATCCCAGTACACAAGGCTAGGGTGTTACCTCCATCCTTGAGGGCCCGAACCTGTATAAACAGTTTCCTTGTCTTATGTTACCATCTGGCTTATATCTTGCACAACCCATATAAATTCTATTGCCAACAAGTACCCCCAAGATCACACCCGTCGACAGTTGGCGCGCCAGGTAGGGGAGCATTAAGATCATCACCAAGTTCGATGGCATCCTCAAAGCTGTCGAAACCGTCTTCATGCTGGGGCAACCATTCCACTTTGGAACCATGGATTTTGTCGCCGACGGCATCGACAACCTTCGCCTCTCTGATCCAGGAGAGACCCAATCTGGAGAAGGTACTAGCACCTTACCATCCTTATTTTCATTCGGACAGGTGAATTATGCAGCCACTTCACGTAGATCTTCCCTTAACTCGAGCCAGGAGGTGACCAGGGTGAGAATCAATCCCAAGGGCAGACTGGAGCGATCCGGCCAACCCTGACTCAGTTCGTGGGTGTCATCAACAATGGCCAACCTCTCGGACATAGTGAGCAAGTCAGCTTTTCCCACTAGGATTCTGAGACGGAAGGCAGCACAGAGGTCTGCAACTACAACGAAGTATTCATGTTCGGTGCCGGCAACCTTCGTACAACTTCTCAGCATGCTAGAGACAAAGCAGCTACTGCTGAGGCGGCTGAAACCGAGTAGCGCCGCGGAGAAGACCAAGAACGAATGCGCTAGCTTCAAATCCAAGGCCGCGACGACCAGAACGAATTGCGAGCGGTGAAGCTGAGAGAGCATGAAGTTTATACGACCCCGCAAGCCAAAATTGTTGCTTCGAAGACTCCCTTAGAGATCATGGTCCCAAAACTTCTAGAAGGCAGCCTATTCATTCAAACCTTGGCCCAAGCAACAATCATGGTCGAGATGGCCGCGATCCAGCAAAATGATGCACATCGGGCTCCAACCACGCCCGTAACTGCAAACAACTGGCCTACGCATAACCGGAGCAAGGCGAATGCGTCCGTGGTTGGAGGTTCCCATCAATGAGCGGGCTATGATCTCCGCCACGACATAGAAGCATGGAGGAGGGAGCGCGGTGACAACGAGCGACCATCCTACAGCTATGATAGTCGGCACCACGACGATCACATCGAAAGCACCGCTAGTCGGCACGATCATCATGACTGGCATCATCGTCAAGGCCAGCGTCATGGTCGGCTGGATAGATCTCCACGGCGACTTCAGCCACACCCCTTGGAAGGAATTCAGGCATTCACCTGTATCTCTGCCGAGTAGTCTAGTCAGATGGAATCAACCTCAAAGGCATCGACAAGAACTGGCTGCAGCTATATGCCCTGGCAGTCAGCGCAGCAGGAGGGATCAGATTGACATGGCAAATTACTTGCCGATCGCTTTGACCCTAACCTCTCAAACTTGGCTAATGGGGCTTCCGGAGAATTCCATCGAATCTTGGGATGAAACTTCAGGAGAAATACAGTGCCAACTTTCAAGCACCTATAAAAGACCCGCCGGAAGGTGGGATTACATCACAGGAAAAGTGAAACTCTCCATGAGTTTATCAAGTGCTTCACGAAGAAGAAGAATGAGATTCAGGACAATTCGGAGCAAACAGTCATCGATGCATTTTTCGCGGGCTGTAAATCCAAAGAACTGATTAGGCAGATGACCCGGGACCCCTCGAGAACGCTCAAAGCAATGTTCAATATGGCTGACCAGGAAGCCAATGCTGAAGAGGCCATCCTCAACCACCAAGGTGGTCATGATGGAGGATCAAAGAAGAAGCCCAACGATGAACCTGGCAAGCCGAAGGATAAGAAGTGTAAAGAGGAGGACATTTTTGCGAACATGGAGCGTAATCGGCATAAACCCCCCAACGACAATGACTACAATAAAGTCATGGAAGAAGTGTGTCCCTTTCATCCTCGTGGGAAACAGGCTGCAAAATTTTGCCTCATCATGAAAAAATTTGCGGACAATTCTAAGCAGTCGGTGGCCAAGGGGGCCATGGAAAAATGTCGGATGGAGATTATCAAGACGCAGAGCGTGAGATCAGCTACATATTCGGAGATCAAATGCGTATGAGTCCAAGCGGAAGCAAAAGCTGACCACTCGGAATATCAACGCTATCTTGCTGGCGGCCCCGAAATATTTGCGTTGGACGGAAGTTCCAATTACCTTCGATCGATTAGATCACCCGGATTGGATACTCTTCCCTGGGAGGTAACCTCTGGTTTTAGATCCGGTCGTTCGAGGAAACAAGCACAAAAGAGTTATGATTGATGGCGGGAGTGGGATAAACGTCCTTGTCATCAAAACCTTTGACCAGATGAAGATTACACCTTCCGAGCTAAGGCAAGGATCATCCCCTTTTCATGGGGTGATCCTCGGGACGTGTTTGCGGTCCCACTCGGGTAGATCTCTTTGCCTGTCACATTCGGGACAAAGGAGAATTACTGGACGGGAATTCTAAGCTTCGACGTGGCCGATTTCGAAACAACATATCATGCCATTTTGGGAAGGCTTGATATTTCCAAATTCATGGCAGCGCCCAATTACATGTACCTCGTAATGAAGAGGCCGGACCCTAATGGTGTGATCACCATCCCAGCGATGTAAAACAATCTTTTGTTTGTGACAACGAAAGCTATGAGTTGGCACATGCCTTGGAAGCTTCAGCTGAGATGGAGAAGATTCAGCAAGTGGTCGCCTCGCTCTAAGAGGACGGGGACGTACCTGCCAAAAAACAAGCCAAAATCTCTATTTAGTCCGCCGAGGGAACTAAGAAGATAACCTTGAACCCATCCGACACAACCAAAACGGCTGTGATCGGGACAGGGCTTGTCGACAAATAGGAAGACACACTCATCACTTTCCTTTTGGCAAATCAGGATGTGTTCTCTTGAAAACTTTCGAATATGACAAGTGTCTCGAGGGAAGTGATTAAACACTCTTTGCACGTTAATGATAAGGCGTTGCCGATTAAGCAATGGTTGCGAAGATTTGTACCGGACCAGAAAGAAGCCATCAGGAAGGATATCACCAAATTGTTAGTAGCAGATTTCATATAGGAGGTGTACCATCCCGAGTGGTTGGCGAATCCGGTCCTCGTATAGAAGAAGAACAAGACACAACACATGTGCGTCAATTACACCGACCTCAATAAGGCCTGTCCCAAGGATCCTTTTGGGCTCCCCCACATCGACCAAGTGGTGGACTCCACTGCTGGATGTGAGCTCATAATTTTTTTGGATGCCTACTCGGGTTATCATCAGATCAGTCTGAAGAAGGAGGACTGCATCAAGACGTTGTTCATCAGACCATGTGGGGCGTTTGGCTATATCACAAACCCATTCGGGTTGAAAAACGCTATAGCCATCTATCAACACAGCATACAGCTGTGTTTTCACACTCAACTCGGCCGCAACGTGGAGGCATATGTCGACGACATCGTCTTGAAGACTCGCGTCAAGGTCGACCTCATCGTGGATTTGGCCGAGACGTTCGTGAGCCTAAGGGCATATCGGATGAAACTTAACCCCAAGAAGTGCGTTTTCATAGTCTCATCATGGAAATTGCTCGGTTTCATCGTATCACACCGAGGCATTAAGAGAAACCCAGAGAATATCGGTGCAGTCGTGAAGATGAATCCCTCGACCAATCAGAAAGACGTGCAGAAGCCCACTGGATGCATCGTGGCACTCAGCCGGTTCGTTTGCCGACTCGGACAACGCGCCATACCCTATTTCAACCTCCTTCGAAGGTTGGATAATTTCCAATAGACTACGGAAGCACAAGAAGCCTTCGAAGACCTAAAAAGGTTCCTTACCATCTCTGGTGTTGGTCCCGCCCATGCCCAGAGAACCTCTTCTCCTTTACATTAGCGCCACAACTCATGTAGCTAGCAACACGTTGCTTGTGGAACAAGGAGATGAAAATTTTTGTCAGAAGGTCCAATGCACGGTTTAGTTCATCAACGAAGTACTAGACGACTCCAAAATACAAGATCCACATGTGCAGAAGCTTTTGTATACCATGCTTATTACGTCATGAAAGTTCAAACATTATTTTCAAGATCACTAGATTTTGATGGTTACATCTTTACCAATTGGGGACATATTCCACAATCGGGAAGCCACCGGGAGAATTGCGAAGTGGGCCGTCGAGCTTGGATCCTTGGAAATAAAGTTCAAGCCTCGATTGGCCATCAAATCTAAGGCAGTCGCTGATTTCGTCGTTGAGTGGATGGAATATCAAATACCAGCAGCAAATGAGAATCTTTAGTACTGGACAATGTACTTTGACTATTCACTCATGCTCAGAGGCGCGGGGGCTAGGATTCTGCTCATATCTCCAACAGGCAAGAAGCTAAGATGCGTCCTTCAAATCATGTTTTTAGTTAGTAACAACGCCACCGTGTACGAGGCACTCATCCATGTGCTGCGCATCGCTATATCGCTCAGCATTTGACTGTTAATGGCTCGTGCGGACTCTCAGCTCGTGGTTAATCAAGTACAAAAAGAGTGGTCCTGTATTGGCAACAGCATGGCTGTGTAATGCCTGGAAGTTGCAGGACAAGTATGACGGCTTGGAGCTAACGCATATGCTCCGCCGTGACAATGAATCAGCAGATGAGCTCACGCGGATAGTATCTAGTCGGGCACAAGTGTTGACTGGTGTTTTCATTGAAGAGCTACGTAAGCCCTCTATCAAACTACCAACTGCACAGGACGAACAAGAAGATCAAGCAGAAGCTGAAGTCCTGTCCATTAACCCCGGATGGACTCAACCATATTAGGACCACATCCTCAAGGACGAGCTACTAGAAGATCAGAGCCTTGCCGAGTGCATAACGCGTCGTAGCAAAAATTATAAACTAGTCGGGGACGAGCTTTTCTAAAAAAGCAGTCCCGGAGTACTAAGACAGCGCATATCACAGCAAGAAGGCCAAGATCTACTCAACGACATCCATTCGGGAGAGTGTGGGAATCACGCGGTACCGAGCTCCTTGGTTGGTAAAGCTTATCGCCAAGGGTTCTTTTAACCGACTGCCATAACACATGCGTAAGAAATAGTGCATAAATGTGAAGGTTGGCAATTCTTTGCACGATAGATACACATGCTGGCCAAGATTTGCAGACTATACCAATCACCTAGCCCTTTGCGCTTGGGAACCTTGACATGGTGGGACCCCTCAAGCGGGCGCAAGGTGGTTTCACTCATCTCTTCGTGGGATTGAAGCCAAACCGGTCGTCGATATTACGGCAGCCAAGACGCGTGAGTTCTTTCAAGACATTTTTGTTCGCTTTGGCGTGCCTTACCAGATTATCACCGATAACGGCATCTAGATCAAGAGCGTCTAATTTCAAGATTAGGGTGACGAGTTGATCATCAAGGTTTTCTACGCTTTGGTGGCGCACCCCCGAAGCAATGGATAGGTGGAATGCGCCAATGGCATGATCTTACAAGGACTCAAGGCAAGGATTTTCGATCGGCTTGAGCCGTATGCTACACGCTGGGTTAAGGAGTTGCCATCGGTCCTCTAGGGGCTCAGAACGACCCCGAGCCGAACGACAGGGCAGGCACCCTTCTTTCTTGTGTATGGCTCAAAGGCGGTCCTCCCAACTGAACTGAAATTTAACTCTCCACGAGTTCAAAGATATGAAGACAACCAGTCGGAGGAAGGGAGATTTGAAGACCTTGATCGTTTAGAGGAGGCAAGGGAAACAGCAATGATCCAGTCGGCTAAGTACTTGCAAGGCTTGCGTCGCTAGCATCAGTGCAAAATATGGGGCCGTGCGTTCTCCAATAGAAATCTAGTCCTTCGAAGGAATCAGAAGCATGAGCACAAACTCTCGCCGAGCTGGAAAGGTCCCTATGTGATTGATGAAGTAACTCGCCTGGGGGCTTATCGGCTTAAGCGCAAAGATGGATCAGTCATCCCTAATACCTAGAATATCGAACAGTTACGTCGTTTTTATTCTTTAACTTTGTATTCAAGTTTCCATTTGTGTAATAAAAGCTTGTTTGACTTGCCACTTAGTCATGAACAACTAACCAGTAATTCGGGGGGCTGCACTAAATAGTGTGCGGCTTCGCCGCACCCTATCTTCTTAATAAAGTTGTGTTTTCCTTATATGCAATTGTCAAATTCGACTTCCGAAAGATTTTAACTAGTGGCGCCTTAATCCATGAATGACGATATTTAGCCACTCGGCGCATGTATGGGGAGAAAGCAATGAGACAATTCCCTCCACTTGGAGGCTAGACTAGTCACGAAAAGGCGTTACATGAAATGACAAGTAGAAATAAGTACTCGGATAAATGGCATGAGTAATATAGAAGGATCAATATTTATATCACAAGACCGTTCGACTCGGAATTGTCACAACCTATAAGTCTAAATTATCTACCAAGGCAGCTGAAGTCTCTTTGACTTCCTCCATCCGGGCAGAAGCTTGTTCTTCAGAGCAGGCAAATCCTTTCCTCACGACTTCAAGGTCAACTCGGGGATAATGCGACTTCACGATAGCCTGCGCCTGGCTGGTATACATCGTCGCGGCTTCCAACAGTCGAGCCATGACAACGTCTTCATTGGTGGGTAGCTACTCTTCTGGATGAAGAAATTGGAGCACCGGTGCGGCAGCCCTCAACGTTCTGTTGCGTAGCTTGACGGCTGACTTCACCTTTTCATCTAATACCTTATATTGTGCCTTGGTTTTTATTTGATAGGCTACGGATCAATCAGACGGATTATATATCAGTAGCACAAGAGGGCCCAAGTAAGGGAAAACTTGGATTAAAAGGCTTACCTTTTAGTTCCCGAGTTGCCTTCTCCGCCTGGACATTCGCTCGGAAAACCTCTCCCTCCAGAGCCTTTTGCTTTTCTTACAAGATTTTTTGCTTTTCGTGAAGGGAAGCCTGGGCTTCGTCACGGCCTAGAGAGAGAGAGATAAGTTACATGGATTTTTGAAGCTAACAATGAATTTGGTATTGACTGGTTGAGTACTTACTGCTGATGGTGTTGGCGTCTTCCACATGGCGGTACCGAAGCTCGGCAACCTACTTGCGGAGTTCATCAATTTCGCCACGGTATTTTGACCTTTGTGCATAAAGCGTGTTGTCGAATTCATCTCTTGACTTCAGTTGTTGAACGGCTTTCTTGAGACATTAGAACTTCTACATTGATTGCCTGCCTAGGTTCTGGAAGGAGACAAAAGAAGCACTCAGAAACGCTTGGGCCATCAGAGGGCTAAGGTTCAAAGGTGGCTTACCTCAAGTACTTTGGAACCAAATTCCATCATGTTTCGCAGCATCTCCCACTACTCCGCCTTTTCGGCGTTATTGTCCTCAAAGCCTACCATTTCTTTGCTCCATTTGACACAGAGGGGAGAAGTGTAGGTAGGCGCTGCCGGGCGAGGGATTTCCATGATTTCTGGCTTGAGATTTTCGGAGCCAGAGCTAGGATAGGGCCCGCGGCTTTGGATGCCGGAGGAGTGGCCTTTGGCAGCGAGGCTGTCGGCACGGTTGAGGGATGACGAGACGAGTCCATGGCTGAAGCCGGTTCAGTCAGTGAGCTTGGCACTGGAGGAGTAGCTGCTGCGGTGGCTGGTGCCTCTTGGTCGGTTTTTCTGTCATAAGAGGCTGTACTTGGAGTATCCACAAGTATCTCGGTGTTTGGTTTCCTGTGGTTGAGGGAAATGCTAAGGACTCTATTTCAATAAAGTGGCGAAAGTGGAATGTTCTGTAAGAATGTACCTTTGTGACACTTTTATCTTAATGCCCATGCCTTTCCGAGTGGTCCAACCACTCGAGGCCGAGCCGGAAGGGCCTCCTGGCCCTGACGTGGGTTTCGGGTTTGCAGGCGGTGACGACGGAGGACATGGGGCCTGAGTAGCAGGAGGAGAGCTTGCCTTTAGACCCCAGCACAATCGAAGCAACAGTGGCATTTCTTCTTCTTCTCTTCTTCCTCTTCTTCTTCTTCTTCTTCTTCTTCTCCTTCTTCTTCTTCTTCTGAGTCCGAGTCTCTAAACACAAGCTCTTTGCCTTTCTTGGCTGGGGGCGTCTCAGTCGAGTCCTTTGCTGGACGCTTGGGCAGCGCAGTTTTGTGTCTAGGGGCTTCCGGGACTGGAGGCACAGAGAAGAAGGCTATGCGATCCTGTAATTTGAGGAGAAATGGGTTAGAGGACAAAATAATTTCCATATTGCTTACTGCTGGAGGCGGCTTTGATAGCCTGTAAGGATCCGGGCAGCCGATATTCTCGATAAGCGTGCCCGGGGCGAGGAGATCAGAGATTCGAGTAAGCAGGACCTTCTCGGGGAGCTTTTCCTCTCCTTCCCGAGTGGTATCTTTGTACCCTAAATATTTGAACCC
The DNA here is from genome assembly GCA_005191435.1 of Raddia distichophylla. NCBI lineage: Eukaryota > Viridiplantae > Streptophyta > Magnoliopsida > Poales > Poaceae > Raddia > Raddia distichophylla. The sequence continues at coordinate 729,913 of SPJY01003583.1, forward strand.
GAGGTGGACACGTTCCTTTAACAGTTGGACACAATGGAGGTTGTAGTTTATTATAGCTTCGACACCGGTTAGCCCCCGTGCTTTTAAATACCCAAGAAGGGGGAGCACTTCCTTAATTTGGTCGCCTTCGCTCTCGGCAAGAGGGGAGGACCAGGAAGGAAGAACTACAGGACAATTTCTGGTGAAAGAGGGAAGGACTAGTGGGAGATTGGCACAATAGAACAATTCGGCGTGCCAGCCCTTGTTCAATGTCTTCATGGGGAAATCTGGATAAATCTTGTTGGCCCCTTCTCGCAGCTGGAAGCCAGCGCCCCCAACAGCCTTGGGGGTTGTCTTGTTTGGAAAGGGTTGGAGGAGAAAAGTGTTTAGAAGAGATCAAAGTGAGGCGATATCCCAAGATGTGCCTCACAGAGATGGACGAAGACGGCGATTTGAAAAACGAAATTAGGTTTGAGGTGAGTCAATTAAATTCTGTAAAAATGCAAAAGGCCTTTAAGGAAGGAGGAGAATGGAAGGCCGAGACCACGAAGGAAGAAGGACTCGAAGACTACCACCTCATCGGAACGAGGGGTAGGGGAGGACACACCGATGGCAGTGCGCCATGAAATTAGCTCCTCCGATGGGAGCACGCCAGCGAATACAAGCTTCGGGAGTCTCCAGTTAATGGGTATGGACTTCATCCACTCTTTGACGCTCTTGATCGCCTTCGCAACGGCAGGAGATGACGGAGCCATGAGTAGATAAAGATACCGTCAAACAGTCAGTCGGCAAAAATATTACCGAATGACTTAGGGTGTCGACTAAAGACCCGTTGGCAAAAGTCTTTACCGAAGGACTTTTATTACCAACGGACCATCAGTAGATAATTCAGCCCTTTTACCGACCGACTTTGTTTTACCGACCAACTTTACTTCACTGTCAAACTTTGTGTTGAAAATATTCTTACTATTATTGTATTATCTTATTTATAGTGAAACAAGTTGGGAAGAAGTTGTTAATAAGAGACTGCCCAGGGAAATGGGTAAAAGAAATTTCCAGTATTTTGCCGACGTTTAATTATTGCCGACCGACTTGACATCGGCATTTCTATGAATTATCGACGCTTAGTTCGTCGCTATTCTTTGCTAAGTTCAAAAAAAGAAATAAACTATTATTCTCCCATTCAATATTTCTGCATTCAAGAATTCATCATACACGACACAATACAATAAATATTACATTTGATCTGATATTTCATTCACTCATCATGTTGATTCTTCAATAGTTCTCCTCAAATGCTCAAAATATCTGTAGGCATTTGATTAAAGAGGCATTTGAATAGAGCTATAAAGATGGAAGGATTGTTGTAATAGAATTCTATGGTTGGATATCCGGTTAATCCACACTGACTGAAAATAAAACAAGGAAGCATATAATGACATCCAACTTACTTGCTATATGGAAGTAAATTTAATAGACTAGATGAAATATAGCTCATACAAAAAAACTTTTTCATCTAGATAAAAAGATGGAAATAATGTGAGTTCAAGGACTTGATATTTGGCTATTGAACACTATTATCATTAGACCATCCAACCACTACATCATACAAAGAAGACAGATACTGGATTCATCCATGTTCAAATTGTTGACAACAAAAGAAACCCCTCTGGAAAACACTCACGACAGCCCAACCATCACTTCCATTGTTCTAAAAACATAGCCATCAATATTGCTCTTCTAGGAGCGACTTCACATAGCAGATCCTCTGGAAAGAAGCATGGGCTATGTTCATCTTTTTTAGATTAATAGATCCATAAAGAACATAGTTTTTCATATAGTAAAGCTGAATTATGTTGAAAAAGACAAGCTGTAATCTATACTCTCCAGGTGATCATCTAAGGAAAAATAGCTATCCCTTTTTATTTGGGCAACATATTCAGTGCACAAATGCAAACATCAATCCTCGGCCCTTGGATCTCATCCCAACGGCCGGGCGATGTGCTCACAAACCATCAGGATAATTTCATTGGCCTACAAAACTGACGAAACAAATGTAATTTCGTCGGAAACCATGGATTTAAATAGCGCGCTATAGCGTCGCTATAGCGTTTGGGAGACACTGGCGCTACGCTTTTGACCATTTTGACGCTATTGACCCTAAGACCGCTATAACACGAAATAGCGCGCTAAACCACGCCGCGAAGAGGCCAATTTAGTGTCGCTATAGCACTTTGGGCCAAAATTTGAGTGTTCTGTGTTTGTGTGATGTACTGTTGTTACAGTGTTTGTGTGTTATTGTTACCTGTTGCTATGGTGGGCTGTTTGTGTGCTATATGCCTGTATTGCTGTTATTTGTTGCCTTGTTGTTGGACTTGTTAAGTACTTAAGTTGTTAAGTTGTTAGACTAATATGCAGGAGAGCTGCGGAACTAATTTATGTTGGCTTGTTGGATTTAAATACCTGCTATGATTCCCTGCATTTTGCATGTTTTTTTTGGAAAAATGCTAAATGTCTTAGCGTCGCTATAGCACGTCTTAGCGTTTCTAGGAGGCCTTCGCTAAAGTGTTTAGTGCGCTATTTAAAACACTGTCGGAAACTGATGAAATGGTGGTTATTTTCGTCTAGCACATTTCATCGGGTCAATTTTGTCAGCAAACAGACGAAATTACATCAAGTTCGTTAGTGTGGCCCTTATTTTTGTCGGTTTTAGGCCGACGAAATTAATATGGTTTCTTGTAGTGGCAACAAGGAGAGAAAGCTGTTTAGGAAGGTGCTAGCAGCCTTGGATGAGGCACATCTCTAAGAGGATGAGGAGTCATCCTAGAGCGATGGAGGAGATGACTAGAAGCCCACCGAGGATGATGATAGGAAATATATCGGCATGTGCTTCATGGTGGATGAGAACGGTGTTGGCGACTTTGAGCTATACACTGGCCATCATTGAAGAACTTTGAGTGTCTTTCCTATGCAACCTTCAAGGGAGAGATTGATAGGCTCAAAGAGAGGATTATAAGGGCTCAGGGTAAGGTCCAAGTTGATGGCCAAGATTTTGACTCTCCCCCACCTGCTGCTTGTGACTTTTGTCCCTAGCTACATTAGGAGTATGAGTAACTAATGAGCACTCTTTAGAAGTTTGTAGGCGGTAAGAAGTAGTTGAATATGATCCAAGATGAGAGCAAAGTGTTCAAGGATTGTGGTTTAGTCTTTGACTGGCTTGAGCACATCAAGAACCACCCTGCCAATGTGATTAGCACTGGCGAGGATGGCAAGATGAAAGCTATGTCAAATGGCCATTCCGAGAAGACAATGTTTGGACGTGTCTAGAAGACATTGTCTAGTTAGGTTTGTAGCGATTGCCTAGGAGCCCCCTATTCAAAAGACCTCAATGTCCGCTAAGAAAGCCCCTTCTCAGAAGGTGGCTACTTCTACTGTTGCAAAGGCCTCTGGTAGAGCCAAGCCAACCTGCACCTTATGTTGGGAGGATGGTCACATAACTGAGTTCTGTTTTAGACGAGCCAAGCTTGTGCGTCACGACCGTGCTTGTGCTCATAGGGATATCCAGGATACTCTCGGCTCGCGGATAGGACAGGTTCCTAGAGCAGTGTTCGCTGAGGGGACTCGTTGACTAGGTTTCGGTGCATAGTTCATTGATACTACTCCATCACCTTGGTCTGAGCATAGTCTGCAGTGCCATCGTCCTTAGGGTGTGCCTCTATTTATCCGTGGAGATAGACTTCTGTGATGTAAGGTTCCCTCAGGCCCTAGGTGGTTTGATAGAGAGCCAGTGCGGAGGGTGTGGGACAGTCCTATGTTTCCTAATAGGTGGATTACTCCACAACTTACACCTAGAGGTCCAATAGTTTGTCCTACTGACCTGGTGAGGGCTGTTCGAGCCGAGTCTGCTAATATTACTTTTGTGCGGGGTGTGGTTCAGCATTGGGTTCCTAGGTCTATGTTGAACAATCCCATTACCAAGTAATGTCCTTCTTCTTCTCATAGACTAGGTGCATTAGGTAGTAAAAAAAACATTTGGTTAATTGACTCTTGTTGTTGCTGCCATACGATCACTACAAGAAATATGTTATTCTATGATGTCCCAAATACCTCATAAAAAACTGAAATAACGTTATTGTTTTTCTTCTGTGATGAATTTATGACGAAAGAAGACTCATCTTTTATATCACGCCATATTTGTTAACCGGTGACTTCTAATCTATGATGAAACAGATAATCATCATGGATTAGTTACATTCCGTGACGCGAGAAATTTGTCATTGATAGGACCCATTTCGTCACAAATTAAACGGCGTGGCACGGTTTAGAGACCAAAGGTTTTGTCATAGATAGATGCTATGTGGACATAATTTTGTAATTAAACATGCCTATTCCACGTCATCAGCCAGGGTGGCAGGTTACGTGGCACAATCTGTGACGAATAAGTGTGTCATAGATAGATGTCAGTAGACATATTTGCATTATGCCCATTCACACATCATCAATATATCACATTAAGCACTAATTGAAACATATATTACATTAAACATAGCAGTAGAACAAGATAATGTGTTTGACTGATGCATAGCACCATTGTGTCACCAAGTCACAAACATTCATCACACAGTTTAATAGTTTTCGATATAAATTTAACAATACAAAATATAAAGGACAGCAAGCAAGTAATGGAGCAAAATATGGTTTGATGTCAAGAATTAAAGCACTTGACAAATTCATTATTAAGTCAGTGGGATTGAGTTGCATAGTTCATGAGACGACGAAGAATTGCATCACTTTCCTACTGCTTCTTCCTACTTTCGTTCTGTCTGTTCGTACGTTCTTCATGTCTCCTCCCGACATCTTCCAATTCTCATTGGGTGGTTGTAAATATGTAATTCTATATGTTGTTTATTGCTCTAGTTCCTCAATTTTCTGGCTAAGTGAAGATGAGTGCTCTGTCTCTCAAATTGTTCCTGAAGGTCTTTTTCAGTCATGGACTTTTTAATCTTCGGAGAGGATGTCTCTAAGCTAACATTCTTCAAAAATTTTGTCCTGCTTCTACTGCTCTGCTTGAGAACCATAGAAACAATATCTGTACTAGATGTAGGTATTTCACCATCTTCAACATGCAACATTATTTCTTCCATGTGAGTCTAAATTATTGAAATGACCGGATGCCAAGAGGGGTGTGAATTGGACTTCTTTTAATTTTTTTTTGTGTTCTCTTGATGATTACGCAAATTAAAAGTTAACCATTTAGCTAGCCAATCCTAGGACCACAAGCAGAATCAATACACAAGAGCACACAAATTAATTGGACAAGTACCACACACCACAAGCATGCATAAAAGAGGAAACTTATGGGAAAATAAATTGCTGGAAAAGTAAAAGTGACACAAAGATATTTCCCGAGGTTTGGAGACGAACTCCTACGTACTCCCCTTTGAGGCAAACCCTCGACGAACGAGAACTGGCTCCCTCTCGAGCCTTTCGCCTCAATCCACTCGTAGAAGCTCTTTCATCGACACACGGCGAGGTGAGATCCAAACTCCTCACACGGTCATGATTGCCCCCACCCATGGTGAGCTCCTCAAACCCACCACCACCGACACACGGTGACGGCCAACAACACACGCTGGACTTCACTCCATCACCACCGATACATGGCAGCGTCCACTGACACACGGTGACTTCCACGGACACACGGTGGCCTCCCCCGACACATGGAGGCACATAAGAACACGAGGAAGGCTTGTTAAAGACGGTTTGGTGAAGATCCTCCTTTCGGCAATGGAGTCCCAAGAGCACAAATCGGAGACCTCCCACCTCACCAACACCTCTCCCACACACACATGGGGTCCAAACCCTAGACCACCATGGGAGAGCTCTCTCTAGCTTGGGATGAAAGGATAGGGTTGCAAATGAGCCTCTCTAAGACTAACCTTCACCTCTCACATACACACATGAAACTCTAACCCTAGTATTCCACTAGCAACCTTAAATGAAATCTCACAACCCTCTCCTCGGCCAGATCTGGACCTTAAATACCCCCACACCGAGAGGCACTCCGAAAACCTAGAGTTGGGTTCGCGAGATCCAATTTCACAACATAGGCCAGACAAATCGTGGACAATTGCCAGACTATTCGGACAAAGGAACGCGCTCTCTATCAAAAACAATTCCGAGACGGAGAGGAGACACCTTGTACCAGACTGTCTGGGAACAAAGGTCGGACAGTCTAGACACAAGCATCACTTCAACAGCGCTTCACACAGCAAGCCATGGGCTGGACAGTCGGGCCACACAAGCCCCCAGGTCGCCTACTGCCAGCTGAAAGCTTTCCAAATTTATATTACTTTTTGTAGCTCAAATGAAAAACATGTCAACACATAAAAGATGTGTCCCAAAATTCTCTACAACTTTTATGTTTTGACTTTTTAATCTGAGCAAGGGAATGACTTAAAAAAATGAAACACCGCAAAGATGTCACGTAGGCCGAGACCGAGACACTTGGGTCGGATTGTCCGGGCTTAGTTGCCCCATCTCGGCCAGCAAGCCACAAAACACTCAATTGCTGCTGCACTACCCCAATAAAGATATTTTTTAAGATTTGGAACTATTTGGCGCCAAACTAAATCTCCACGGACAGGAAACTACTCTAGAAATCTTTGGACACTTCATGTTGCGCCAAAACCAATTCTAAGGCGGGAAACCGACTCCAAAAAAATATCTAGAACACTTTGGGAACTTGGGGGCTACAAAAACGACTCGAGAGAGAGAAACCCAAACCCGAAAGACCCTGGAACTCTCCGGAAGACGGGTGACGACAAAAGGACTCGATAGTGCTCCTATGACCTTGCAGCCAGAGAGAGAGAATTCGCACATGCATTTAGGTTAAGCCAACCACTCACCCAAAGACATAAAATAAATATATTAATAAAGTGCGTAGTCTTGAGCGAGGTCGACGACAGAGAATCACCGCCTGTGGGGTCCATGAATACCAAAATTCCCCATTTGAGAATAAAGTGTATCAATCACCAAAACTAATATTCAAGCCCATGGGAGCTTGATTGTTACAATCTCCCCCTTTTTGGTGATTAGTGACAACACCTGCAGATCTATCTCACAAGGAAAATTATCTGGTGCAGGGGTTAGTTCCAACAAGTGCATATATCAATATAGGCCATTTGAAGGAATGCAATGTATGGCATAGCTTCATGAAATGGCTCCCCCTAGATAGATGCCTACACAAGTTGCACCAAGAGATAGATCTTTCTCCCCCTTTGGCATTAAATACCAAAAGGGGCAAACAAATGAAACAACATAGTAAATAGATCATCTCAGGAGCTTTGTAGGTTATACATAATACAAGCACACCTAGTGGTCCACCAAACATCAAAATCAAGCCATGAGAAGGTTAATAGTCACATAGATCAATATTAGCTCTTTTATGACAATGGAGTTCAAATAGAGTTAGACATACAACATGATTTAGGTGAACCATAACCAAAAGTATGAAAAGGTGCTCAAACATTATAGGGGACACAAAATGCCAACTAGATCTAGAATATGCAATGAGACTAAGATATTTGTTGAGCAGAGTAACTAAGATTTTTTAGCAAGCACATTTTCACTTTTTGTTTCAATTTCATTTTTTTATATTTTTCCATGTCTCAAGCCTTTATCAATACCATCCAGAGTGCTGCTCCAACTTCCTCACTTCGATCAGGTATCGCGCCATTGAGTCATCGCAGCACTGATACTCCTTGTTTACCTGATTGATGACCAGCTGTGAATCTCCCTTTACAGTTAGCCGTTGGACGCCGAGCGACTTGCACGCTCTTAGTCCTGCGAGGAGGGCCTCGTACTCTGCGGCGTTGTTAGTTGCCGCAAAGTGTAGTTGGATAGAATACTGGAGTTGCTCTCCTTGAGCGGAGATGAGAAAAAAACCAGCCCCGAGTTTCCAATGCGCGAGCCATCAAAAAACATGGTCCAGGGGGTTTCTTCAGGTTGCTCGGGAGCTTCATGGGATTTGGGCGGGCAGGTCCATTCAACGACAAAGTCAGCCAAGACCTAAGATTTAATAGCAGTTTGGGCAGCAAACAGTATATCGAACTCTGCAAGTTTCATTGCCCACTTAGCTATACATCCACCAGCTTCCTTGTTCCGTAGGATTTCACCCAGAGGGAACTTGGTCGGGACCAGTATTTGATGCGCCTGGAAATAATGCCGAAGCTTCCTGGAGGACAAGAGCAAGGCATAGAGCAGCTTTTGGACTTCAGGGTAACGCTCTTTTGATCCATGAAACACCTCGCTCACGTAATAAATTGGCCGCTGGATGCCTTCCCTCTCCACCGTCAAGACGGCGCTAACCGCTTGTGGCGTGCAGCCAAGGTACAGCAAAAGCTGCTCGCCATGTCGCGGGGTAGTCAAGACAGGTGGGTTGGACAGGAATTGCTTTAGGTCTTGAAAAGATCTGTCGGCCTTCTCTGTCCACTCGAAACCATTGTGCTTGCGCAAGGCCTTAAAGAAGGGCAGCCCGCGTTCGCCTTGACGGGAAATAAACCTGCTTAGAGCAGCCATCCGTCCTATTAGGCTCTGAACTTCCTTAACGGTAGTCTGAGCCTGCATGTTTTCAATGGCCTCGATTTTTCAGGGTTAGCAGAAATTCCTTGCGAACCAATAACATAGCCGAGCAACATTCCAGATCGAACACCAAAGGTACACTTATCTGGATTTAACTTAATTCTATGCCTAGTGAGATTACGAAACATCTCGGCCAGGTCTTTTACATGATCTGGAGCATACTTGCTCTTTATAACTATGTCGTCGACATAGACCTCCAGGTTCCTTCCGCGCTGTTCTGGGAAAGTCTTCTCCATTAAGCGTTGGAAGGTGGCACCAGCATTGCGTAGACCGAAAGACATGGTCATATAGAAGAAAGTGCCAAAGGGGGTGATGAAGGCAGTCTTCTCTTCATCCTCGGGGGAGATGCTTATTTGGTGATAACCAGAGTAAGCATCCGAAAAACTCAACAGCTGGGCGTCCGCAGTCGCGTCGACTAGCTGGTCTATGCGAGGCAGCGGGAAATTGTCCTTAGGACAAACCGCGTTCAGATCTGTGTGGTCAACACACATCCTCCACTTGCCGCCTTTCTTCTTTACGATCACAGGGTTGGCCAACCACTCGGTGTGATCCACCTCGCGGATGAAACCAGCAGCGAGCAGCTTGCCAAGCTGATCCTTGATTATCCCCTGCTTGAAATCCAAAAAGTGTCGAAGCTTCTTGCGAACAGGCTTTTTGTCCGGCCGGACTACCAGTTTGAGCTCTATAACCTCCCTTGGGACCCCGGGCATGTCAGACGGCTCCCAAGAAACACGTCTGCATTAGCTCGGAGGAATCGGAGGACGGCAACGAGCTCGATTTTCTATTGGGGGTCTAGATTGGCCCCCAGATGAACTGTCTTGGCAACATCATCAAGAGACAGCGGAACATCCTTGGTCTCTCCCCCTGGCTGGAGAGAAACCTTGGGACGGGCAGACTTGGTCTGCGCCACTTCGGGACCACGCGGGGAAGTTGGTCGATTAGGGCAAGGGACTGCTTATCGCAATCTAGAGCAGCCTTGTAGTTGCCCTTGACCATGATCACACCACTGGGGCCCGGAATCTTCACGCAGTGGTAGGCATGGTGGGACACGGCCATGAATTTTCCCAGATATGGCCGGCCCAAGATCACGTTGTAGGCGGATTGAAAGTTCACCACGTCAAACGTCATCAACTCTGTCCGAAAGTTGCTTGGGCTGCCGAAGGTGACGGGCAGAACAATCTGCCCCAGCGGCCGAACAGCTTCTCTCGGTACAATGCCATAGAAGGTCATCGCAACCTCTTTGAGCTTGGAACGAGGAATCTGCATCTCATCCAAGACTTTTGCGGAAAGCAAGTCCAGCGCACTCCCGCCACCGATCAGGACACGCCCGACTCTAGCGTTGCTGATGGTCGGAGCGACCACCAGCGGGAGCCGCTGAGGCTTGGTCATCCCAATAGGGCAATCTTCCTTAGAGAAGGAGATGGACACCTCGGTCCACTTCATCGGCTCGGGCTGTGGTTTGCTACGTTGTGGACCTCCCGAGCTGCTTCCTTGAGGCTGCGTCGAGAAGGATAGGCCGAGGAGTCGCCGAAGATAACGGCTATGTGGTTCACGGGCTCAGGATAGTCATCCTCATCGTCCCGATCACCATCATCGGTTTAGCGCTTGGCCTTGCCGGCAACACCTTTTTCGGGCAAGGTGGGCATGGGGCCTTTACCGTTGTAGAAATCCTCAAGCTTTGCAGCCCAGGTCCTGCAATGGCGGATATCGTGGCCATAACCCTGGTGGAGCTGGCAATATCGGTCACCCGGACCTTTCTTGCCTTGATCGCCTCCCTGGGCAGGCTTCTTGCCCTTGTAGTTATAGGCGGGCTTCTTCTGTCCATTTTTGGGAGGAGGTGTGCGATCTATACCCGCAACGGTATTGTTCGGCACACCTTTCTTCTTTTTCTTCTGGGACTTCTTGTCACCAGGATTGGTGTTATTCTTCTTCTTCTCATCTACACCAGGCTGGGCAGGAAGCTCGCCCTTGTCGAACGCCTTCTTATACTGAAAACGCTCTGCCGCGTTGGCATAGCGATCAGCCGCCTTGAAAAGATCATTGGCGGTCCAGGTCTCATTGATTTCGAGATTCTAGGTGAGCCGCTCGTCGCGGAGACCACTTTTGAAGGCGCGGACAACTGATTCATCCGAGATGTTCGGGATCGTGTTGCGGATCCTGATGAAACGCTTCACAAAGTTACGGAGGGTCTCCCCGTTCATCTGGATCATCTGGTGCAGGTCATCCTCCTTGCCTAGACGCACGTAACAGCTCTGAAAATTGACGATCAGAGCGTCACAAAGTTGGTCCCAATAGTGGATAGAACCTTCCTGCTGATTGAATAGCCACGTTCGAGCAGCACCCTCAAGAACAGTCGGAAGGTAATTAGCCAGGACTAGCTTGTCACCCCGGCTGCCATGATGGTGGTAGCGTAGATGGAAAGGAACTCCTCTAGGTTTTGGGTCACATTGTACCTCTCCATGTGGCCAGGTTTGAACTTGGAAGGCCACCTGACAGCGCGGAGCTCGTCAGAGAAGGCCTTGCAGCCCAAGGCGTATGCCCGACCACCTTCTCCTACAGAACCCAGTCAAGAAAAGACATTAGTCTTGTTGCCCGGAGGGACTCTAGTAGAACAGGAAGATTCTACCTAGTGGTGTTCCCTCCGAGACAGTCCTCCGCGCTCCTTCCTCGTGGTCGTGACAATGTGTCTGTCCCGAGGGGATCGTCTGTGATCGTCGGGCACTCGCTTGCCCCTGTGGTCACGTCGACCACGCGGAGTTGGCGAGCGTTGTCGACCACAGGAATCTTGCTCGTAGCGAGTCGCCCTTTGATGGTGACGAGGGTCACACGATAGATCAGAGCGCTCACTGTCCGAGTCCTTCCGGGCAGGCGGACTGCGCTGCCCGGAGGTGTTAACTTCGCCTATGAGCTTAAGGCCTTCAGCCAAACGGTCTAGGTGGGAAGCAACAGCGTCGTCCATGAGGGCGAGGTTGGCCTGGTTGGTGGATCTGATCAACGTTGCCATGGCTTGAAGTCGTTCTCGACTCTGCTCAAGGGGTCCTAGGATCCCTGAGGCGTCCGCGTTTTGCCCGACCGGGGTCTGGTTACGCGGGGATTCGCCCCGAGTAGGTAGCACCTCTGCCGAGGGACTTGGCGGAGGTGCGCAAGGCGGGTCGCGTCGTTGTCGCGTGCGCCGATCACGAATCTGCGCCAAGTTTTGATTTATTGAGGCTTCCAGACTGCGGCGAACAACTTCTTGTTCGCGAGCAGCCAGCGCGGCCCCATCTTGTCGCCGAGCAGAATTGACCTGCTCGATCTCTTCGACCGCCGCGGCCCGCACATGATCCCCTAAGGTTTCTGCACTAGCCATGTTGACGCTGCGACGGCCGTGCGGTGGCACTCCAGACGGTGTCATCACTGTGTCGCCACAGGAGGAATCGACCGACATGGCCTTGGGATCCGAGAGATCTAAACCAGCGTAAAGATCGTTGGTTCCGTAATCATCGTCAATGACGGGAGCATGATCTAAGACCATCTCCGGAACGTAGCCGGAGAGATCCGTCCCAGATTTGGAAGGCGATCGAGATCAAAGGAATTGATTCGATCTGACAGGGGATGTGACATTCTGTCCTTCTGAGTCATAACCCTCAGGAAGAGTTTCTTGGTCGCTGAATGAATTCGACATGCTCGAACAGGCTTGATCTACTAAATCCCCACATGAGATTTCGGTGATCACCTCCATTCCGCTTGAGGACATACTCCACAAATGGGAAGCCACTGGGAGAATTGTGAATTGGACAGTCGAGCTTGGAGCCTTTTTAATAAAGTTCATGTCTCGGTTGGCCATAAAATCTCAAGCACTCGTCAATTTCGTAGTGGAATGGACGGAGACTTAGACCCTAGCAGCAAAAGAGAATCTCGAGTACTGGACAATGTACTTTGATGGTTCACTCATGCTCAGCAGCGCGGGGGCTAGAATTTTGCTCATATCCCCAACTGGCAAGAAGCTACAGTACGTCCTTCAGATCTGGTTTCCAGTCAGTAACGACGCCACAAAGTGCAAGCCACTCATCCACGCGTTTCGCATCACCATATCGCTTGGCATACGGCGGTTAATGGTTCGCGGAGATTCTCAACTCATAGTTAATTAAGTTCAAATAGTTGTCTTGTATCGGCGACAACATTGTAGCTTATTGTCAGGAGGTCAGGAAACTGGAGGACAGATTCAATGGATTAGAGCTAACACATGTGCTAAGTCGAGACAATGAAGCAGCAGATAAGCTAGCACGGATGGGATCCAGTCGGGTTACTGACTAGAGCGTGAAGACGGATCGGACGTGCCTAACACCTGGAACATCGAGCAACTACGTCGTTTTTATTCTTGAATCCTGTATTTAAGCTTTGTGTAAAATGAATCGCTCGTTTGACTTGCTACTCAGCCGTATACGACTAAGTAGTAAGTCGGGGGCTACACTAAATAGTGTGCGGATTCACCACACCCTATCTTATCAATAAAGTTGTTTTCTCTTTACATACGATTATCGAATTTGGGTATCATGAAATTCCTGAGTAGTGGCGCTAATATTTGCAATGGCCATTGTTTAATCACTCGGCATGTGTATGGAGAGAAAGCCAAGCACTAATTCCTAGCACTCGGGGGCTGGACTAGTCAGCAAAAGGCGTTACACGAAAAGTAGGATAAATCAAGTACTCAGATAAATGGCATTAGTAGTATCAAGGATAAACAGGTGGAGATATTACAGAATAGTTCACACAAAGATGAAGTATCTATAGATCGAAGTTCTCTACTAAAGTAGCAGAGGTTTCTTTGGCTTGTTTCATAAGAGTAGAGGCTTCTTCTTCAGAGCAGGCGAAGCCCTCCCGTACAGCATCGAAGTCTGTATCAAGATAATGTGACTTCATGATGGCTAGGGCCTAGCTCGTACAGGTTGTCACCGTCTCCTTTGCAAAGGCCTTGAGCTGTGCAGGGGCGTTTTCAAGTCACGCCATTACAACATTGGCATCGCAACTCTTCTTCGGGACAGATGTATTGAAGTATCGGAGCGACTGCCCTTAGAGTTCTGTTGCGCAGTTCGACGGCGGATTTCACCTTTTCATCAAAAACTTGGAATTGGGCCTTAGTTTTGACTTGATAAGTTGTAAATCAGTCGGTTAAAGTGATGTGATCAGAGCGTCAGTGGGACCGAGTGAGGGAGAGCCAGAGTTGGAGAGTTTACCCTTCAGCTCCTAAGCCGGTTTCCCGGCTTGGGTTTTGGCCCACAAAACTTCCCCTTCGATGGCCTTCTGCTTCGCTTCCAACACTTTTTGGTTCTCCTCCAGAGCTTTATATTTCTCTTGGAGGGAAACTAGGGCTTCAACACGCCCTGAGCAGGAAAGATTGATGATAAGAAGTATTCAAGATCAGCAATGAGTTTGATACCACTCAGATAGTTTCTTACTTCGGAGGGTGTTGGCTTCTTCCACATGGCGGAGACGCAGTTCGGTCACCTCATTATGGAGCTCTTCAATTTTGCCACGGAATTGTGATTTCTACGCATAAAGCGCATTGTTGAATTTATCCCTGGACTTCAGCTGACTAATGGCCTTTTGGAGAAATTGGGTTTTCTGTGCCACCCGTTTGCCCATGCGCTATGCGGGAGCAAAGGAATGATCAGATATGTTTCGATTGAAATAAAGTTCGAGATGTGAGGAAGGTCTACCTCAAACATTTCAATGCAGAACTTCGCTACATTATACAATGTCTCCCACTCTTTGGCCTCCTGTTCGTTGTCTACCTCGTAGCCTTCCATCTCCTTCCTCCATTTTACACGAAGAGGAGGAACGTTGGTAGTGATGGCAGGGTGAGAAATTTCCTCTATTTCCAGCTTCGAGCTTTCTGGAGCTGGGGGTGGGATGATGCCTTTAGCCTTCGAGGGTTGACGGGCGTCTTGGGGCGGCGGAGCAGTAGGTTGAGGGGCTGCATAATGGGCAGACTCCTTGATCGGAATAGGCTCAGCATGAGGAGTTGGTGGCGGAGGAGTGGGAGTCGATGCCTTGGCACTAGATTTGCTTTTGGAGGTACCCGAGGTGGGCTTCATATGAGTGAAAGAAGATGTCAAGAAAGCGACTTTCTTAAAAGATAATTGAAAGAAGAAGTTACGAGGGGAAACCTTTGTGATGTTGTGAATTTAACTCCTATGCCTTTCTGAGTGGCTTGCCCACTCGGGGTGGAGCCGGAGGGTCCTCTTGGCCCTGATGTGGCCTCTGTGCTGGCAATTGGGTGAGATGGAGGGCTCGGAGCTTTGCTGGACTTTGGGTCTTGGCGACGGCGGAGCAGAAGTGGAACGTCATCTTCTTCTTAGACCTCGTCCGAGTCTTTGAAGACGATTCCCTTACTCTTCTTAGTTGGAGGAGCATCAGCTGAGTCCTCTGCGGGACGCTTGGGCAGTGCCTCCTTATGACTAGGGGCTTCGGGAACTGGATAAATGGAGAAGAATGCGGCACGATCCTGCAAAGAGGTTAAAGACTGGTCAGTCATGGTGGAATTTCTTGATTTCGATTGAAATTGAAAGAAAGGAAGTTCTCATTTTGTATCAACGTGCCCAGGGCGAAGAGATCGGCCACTCGGTCGATCACAGACTTTCGGGGGATTTGGTCTTCACTCTCCCGAGTGGCGCCCTTGGATCCTGAATACTCGAATCCGAGGTGTACTCTCTCTTTGAGGGGTTAGACAGGGCGGAAGCTGTAGTTTATTACTGCGTCGAGGCCGGTTGGCCCCTTAGCCTTCAAATCCCCAAGGAGGGGAAGCAGTTCTTTAACCTGGCTATATTCGCTCTCGGCAAAATGGGAGGACCACGAAGTGCGGACTATCGGACAATCTCCCGTGAATGATGGAAGGATTGGGGGAAGGTTGGCACAATAAAACCATTCGGCGTGCAAACCCTTGTTCTAGGTTTTCATGGGAAGATCAAAATAAAATTTCTTGGCCCCTTCTAGGAATTGGAAGCCAGCGCCTCTCATGGCTTTGGGGGCAGTTTTGCTGGGGAAGGGTTTGAGAAGAAAAAGGGATCTGAAAAGATCGAAGTGAGGCGCAATCCCGAGATACGCCTCATAGACATGAACAGAGATGGCGATTTGGAAAATGGAGCTGGGATTGAGATGCGTCAATTCAATCCCATAAAAGTGCAAAAGCACTACAGGAAACCGAGATATTTACGTCGACCAGAAGCCAACGTAAATAAGGGAAAAACCAACGTAAATAGCTATTTACGTCGGCAGACCGACGTAAATAAGCCGACATATTAAACCCGACGTAAATAGGTTTATTTACGTCGGCCGTCGACGTAAATAGTCTTTATTTACGTCGGCCAGGAGGCCGATGGAAGTACCTCTCGTCGAATGTGGCCGCTGGCGTGGAATGGTTGTTTACGTCGGCCCATGGCCGACGGAAATACCCTGGCTTTATTTACGTCAGGCCGTCAGCCGTGGCCGACGTAAATACTTGAGCCCGACACGCGTGAGCCACGTGGCAGTAGAGTAATCCCAGTATTTACGTCGGCCAGCCTGGCCGACGTAAATACTGGAGGTACTGTTTTGCTAAAAGCTTCTGTTTTTTTGCCATTTTCCTTTTATTTTTCGACAATTTTGCAGCAAACAACCAGGGCGGCAGGACCTAGACAGGACGGAAATGGCGGCGCGGGTAAAATGAACTGGCGCGCGCGGAGAACAAGCTAGGGTAAATTTGGACAGTGGGACCCACAACTATTTACGTCAGCCTGTTTAAACCGACGTAAATACGCCAATTATTTACGTTGGCCGGATGAACCGACGTAAATATTTGTATTTACGTCGGCCTGGCCGACGTAAATAATGCTTCCCCCGCACCGTTGCCCGCTAAGTCCTGGCACCCGTTTTTACGTCAGCCAGGCCGACATATATAAGTGTATCTATGTCGGCTAGACGTGGCCGATGTAAATAACCGTATTTTTAACGTCGGTTTCCTCCTGGCCGACGTAAATACTTTTGGCCGACTTTAACAGTTCGTATTCCTGTAGTGAAGCCCCTTGAAGAAGGAGGAGCAAGGAAGGCCGAAGCCGCGAAAGAAGGACTTGAAATCAGCTCTTCCGAAGGGCGCACGCCAACGGATACGAGTCTTTGCAGTCGTCGGTCCATGGTGATGGACTGCATCCATTCCTTCGAGCTCTTGACTACCTTCGGGGTGGCGGGAGAGGGTGGAGCCATTGCTGGATTGGGATCGGTGGTGGCAGAGCGTACGAAGCAAGGAAACCCTAGCGGCTGAGTTCGCTGGAGCGGATGAAACTGCTAGTGTGATAAATGGGCGGGGTGGAACGCTTAGTTTCACTGTCTCCAAATTTAAAGGGCCACAGAGCGTATCTTGGGCTGGGTCTCATTTGGTACTGAAGCATGGCTATTCCGGTGGATGTTGAACTAAAACCACTCGGGTTTGCCGAGTGATGTCCATGGAGAGGAGCGCTGCAATACTAAAAGGTGACCCGAGATGCGCATCGCTCTAACTACTTGGATGAAGACGAAATCAGTTGGAAATTTGGGATTTGATAGCAATACCGGTATGAAACTAGAAGTAATTGAAATTACTGAGAGGATTTCATTGATGGAATGGCTCTTAGGCCAGTTTACAGGGGGATTTTGCAGCACAACACAATGAGCTAGGGCTCGTTGCAGGCTTGCAAAGGATCAAAAGAAAACATGGAAAGAATTAAATTAGAGTAGCTACTCCGAAGGCCAGTTCAAGTTGAGGATGGAGGCAACCAGCGCATCCTTCAAAGGGGTGCGCGCCGGGAAGAGTCGCGGATGGCCCTGAACTAGAACCCTGACAGCTCTTTGAGCGGTTCGCTCCGCATAATCCCTTCGCCATCACTGCCATTCGGCGGCCATGGCGGCTTCTTCCGCGGCGGCGTGAGCACGCTGCTTGGCACAGGCGGCGTCCCACGGATCCTTCGCTCTCCCTTGGCCCTCCATTGCAGCAGAAGAAAAGGGGGAAACGTTTGGTACTTTCCAAGAAGGGAGAAGAAAAGCTTGAAGACTGGATGTGGCGCATTACGCTGTATTTGGGTTCTTTTATACACTAAGGAATATGAAGAGGCGCGCCTTGTGACCCGTTCTGAACACAATAAAACTCATGACGATGGGACGGGAGTGGGTGCGGTTGCGTTTCCCAGCGGTAGCGCGTGACGCTTTGGCTGGGCAAGAAAGGCGCGAAAACTCTTCGCCTTCCCCTAAAATAGGCTTAGGCCTAATTTGATTAAGCAAAGGGCAACCCCCTTAACAGGCTTTCTTAACAACACGCCACCAACAGTGGTGATATGTTAACATTAAGCCTAATTCGGCCTCGGTACACCCCAGAGGGCAAATGATCGGAAGCGCCACCCATTGAAAAGTGTTTCATGGCATACCCCATGCTAGGTCACTTGCCAACTTTGCATGTTCAAAGTTGGGTGTTGATGAGACTTGGATACTATTTCGGAAGTATGCCTTCTATAAGTCGCCAGTTGTATACCACAACCCGGATACAAATGCCACTCAGCCAAACTTTGTCCAATTGGTATGCCCTTAAGTGGGCCGCTAGCTAATCCCTTCTCTGGTTGGGACACATACCACCCGGCTGAAGAACGCACCTCATGCTAGGCCGTGTGCTGGTTCCTGCAAGCTAGTGCTGGGCGTTTGATGTTGTACACATTTTGAACGCATAACACGTAGTATACCGCAAGACGGAAACTGTGATTGTGTGGCTTAAGGCCCGCTCCATGATGGACCGACTGCTGTTTTCACATATTAGAATAGGTGCCAAGTAGCTGAACACATCAGTAGAGTAATGTGCAAAATAGGCCGATAGCCGAAATTTTGGTATTACCGAATCGGGGGTTGCTCTCAACACATAACTTAAGATTTCTTGAGTTCTTTACAATCTCTTTTCAAGATTACAGGAGCCATCGAACGAACCAGTCGGCAAGACATCTTACTCTTGCAAAGCACTCGGGGGCAGCTGTGGACTACATGGGCCCGGGTATCCTCTAGAAGGCCCATGAGGTAACAACTAGGGGACGACTCAGACCGGCTGGATAGAGATGAAGACCACTTGGACTACATGCAACTTGGTCGCCAAGGATGTTCCTGAGAATAGAGTTTAGCTCCATGTGATTAGGAGATTTGTACCTGTAAATGTCGATGCACATCATGCGCTGATATAACAGAATTCGGTACCTTGTACTGGATAAGATCATGTAACCCTATCCCTCCTACACTATATAAAGGGAGCGGTAGGGGCCGTAGAGGCATCGATTCGTATTGCCACGCGCATACACATACTCATACATAATTTCAGAGCATAGGATTAGGATATTACCTCTGAGTTAAGGGTCTGAACCTGTATAACCCTTGTCTTGTGTTACCATCGAGCTTGGTTCTAGCGCATAACCGCAAAACAAATATATTACTGATGGTAACCCCCGATTAGCTACCAGTCGAGTGACCGTCAAGCTCTCGTTCGCTGCTCACGCATGGACAGGATTTACACTGCTCAGGAACCCAAACCGGCGGTGTGACCAGCAAAAGTGGTACAGTTGCCTTCCCACGCAAAATCCTCCATTGTCCCAATTTTCTAGACACTTGGATGACAGAGACATATCAATTACTCGGCCAACGGTCAAAGCTCCTTTGATCAAGGGCACGAATGCGACGTCATTCCTACATCCAACCCTCCATGATGATTTTATCCTCAAGGAGATGATGCATTGCACTTAAGCCTCAAGGACTAATTGTTGTGCATGAGATCACGTCCTGCTGATGTGATCCAACCTTCCTCTCGTGGGCCCAAAGTACTACCTTAGGTCCAAGCCTCGATAGAAGCTCGGTTGCCCAACTCGTGGGTAATTAGGCTTGGTTCCCGTAGCACAAGTTACCTATAGCTCAGAGGCAAAAGGGTCCCTAGTTGTCCTCAGCTCGAGACACTGCTTCGGGCAGAGCTGCACTTTCCAAGCTCCAGGTTTTCTGGATAAGGATAATGTTATGCGTCGATTGTGTAACATCTCCTAATCTGATTAATCCCGAAGTTTCCATGCAGGGTGTAGTTTCATCTCTAAGATCGACGTGGCACCCAAGACAAGGACGCTTCGCTATGCAAGGTTCCTAATCGACTTGGAGATCAAGTCAGGGACATGCTCAACAAGAACTTCATCGACCTAGGGCTCAGTAGCCACCATGTTGGACACTATAAATACCCCTTGTATTGTGCATTGTAACACCACACTAATGCCCATGATACGTAGAGCATGCACAATACACATCCAATCTCGGCGAGATCCTCTCGCGTAGGTTAGCCACACAGCGTGATCTCGTTCTCGACCCCTCATTTAGAGCGTAGATCATGATCTTCCTTTGTACTTGTCATCTATATAGTTAAACAAGGCGGGTGTAGGCTAGGAAGGAACTGAACTAGGATAAACTCACTGCCTCCCTCTGTTTTGTGTATTGACCATATTGAGGCCTTGCGCGATCGAGCGTGCGGTAATGTAGCGTTGCGTTGCGATTTGAATTTCTGGCGAGCGTGCGCGCAGCGCCGCGCGCAGCACAACGCTACGCTATTGCACGCTACGCCCAAATGCACACGCTCTGAGTCAAGTCTCTACAGAGAGGGGTGTGGTTCTCACAATAAACTAAGATCGATGAGAGTCCTAGTTCCTCAAATCAACAGAAAGAAAGTCTTGTAGGGTCACAAAGAGTCAAATAAAGTCAATATGTTAAAAGATGAATAGGTATAAAAGAATCTATTTGAGTTTTTTTTGTGATGCTAGACATCCTCATCATGTTAAAGAGATGTGTGTGTATCACGACATAGTCAAGAGCATGACAAAGCAGGCACTCAATCATGATGGGCTTCTATTGTAGTACATGATGAATATACCCACCCCCTATGACATGGTGAGCAAAAGATGGGTCCGTTCGAAGAAGGATTGTTTCAGGGTACAACCTTTGCCCACACACCCCTCATAAGGCGAATCGAAGGGAATTTTTAAACACCTCCAATCTAGCGATAGGACTTGACACGGGTAGACCTGCTCTCGGCCCGACGTACCCGACCCGGCTTGGCCCGACCAATGCATCGGGTCGGGTCAGGCCTCGATTTGACGCCCGACCATCGGGTCGGGTCGGGTTCGGGCCCAAAAAAATTGCAAAATCAGTCGTGCAGGCTTAGGTTTTCGAGTTTCGGGTCGAGTTTGGGCCCAGATTTTGTGACCCGGTGTGTCGGGTCGGGTCGACTCGGGCTGATTAATTTTTGGTCGGGTTTTAGAAAAACCCGACCCAAACCTACCTAAGCCCAACGGATGATCAGGTCTACATAGGGGCCATCTCGGCCCGACCAATGCATCGAGTCTAGTCGGGCCTCGATTTGACGCCCGACCATCGGGTCGGGTCGGGTTTGGGTCCAAAACAATTGCAAAATCAGCCGTGTGGGCTCAGGTTTTCGAGTTTCGGGTCGAGTTTGGGCCCAGATTTGTGACCCGATGTGTCGGGTCGGGTTGGGTCGGGTCGACTCGGGCCGATTAATTTTTGGTCGGGTTTTAAAAAACCGACCCAAACCTACCCAAGCCCAACGGATCATCAGGTCTACACAGGGGCCATCAAAGATAGGGGATAAGATGCATAGTGGGATCCACCGGATGTAAAAAGAAAGTTGGGGCATTTGACCTGCCGTGGGGAACGACCAGATGTAAAAAGGGCATCATTAGGCATTTTCGCTAGGGTCAGTCTGTAATTACTTCACCGGTGTAATTTTATTTATAAGCCTACTTCGGAACGACAATAGAAGGGTACATTAATCCACCATCTCTTTGTTGCATGTATTGCCTATCTTGCCCTGTTAAAGGCTGTAAAGCAAGAGTTCAAAGGGTAAGGCTTTCTCCGACAATCTTTCATAAAGCAACCTTTATCCTAAAATATGGGACAGATTCTTCTCCTATTTTCTACGACAACGTTCCCTATTCAGTTCTCTAAAATAGAAAATCTCTCTCCATTCACTTATTTGTAGAGATTCTCTCCTTTATCTATACAATACTCCATATAGGGAATGCCGCTAAAGATGAGAGAAATATAGTGCGAGAATTTTTTAAAAGAAAGTGCATATATATGAGACTAGGGATCAAATTTAAAGATTTCTGCTAAAGAAAACCTAAAAAGGCCTCTCTGCCCTTCAAGGCTGTTTTTGTAAAACTGAAAACGTCTCTCTCAGCTAGACCTGGGAATTAGGCCGTGCTTTTTTGGGCCGGCCCGAGCACAGCCCGATTTTGCCGGCCCAAAGCACGGCCCGGAACAAAATTTTTTGGGCCGTGCCGTGCCGGGCCTGAGAAGCTGCATGACGGGCCGCCCGGCACGGCCCGAACATTTGGGCCGTGCTCGGGCCGGCACGGCCCGAACCGAGGCATGGGTCAGTAACTTGTATTTTTTGTGGTCTTTTGTTGCTCCGATGAATTTTGTTTCTATATGAAAGTTGTAGAGAATTTGAATACGCATCTTTTTCATGTAGACAACTTTTTCATTTGAGCAATACATGAATTTATAAAAAATATTTAGTGCGCTGGCTGTTTTAGAAACCACATGACCCATTTCGGTAATTAACATTTTTCGAGATATTCCGCTGCTCAGATGAATTTATGTTCTACATGAAAGTTGTAGAGAGTTTCGAGACGCATCATTTTTGTATAAACAACTTTTCATTTGAGCAACGTATAAATTGATAAAAAATCATTTCTCTCTCTGTTTTGTCTAGCGTGGCGTGCTCGGGCCGGGCCGGCCCGATTGCGGCCCATCGAGCATTTAGGCTTTGCCGTGCCTGGATTTTGACAGTCTGTGCCAGCCTAGCACGGCCCGAAGTGTGGACCGGACCATGCTGGCCCGATACATGGCGGCCTGAGGCACGACGGGCCCGTGCCATGCCAGCCCAATTCCCAGGTCTACCCTTAGCCCCTGTACAAAGAGATAAGCACATCAAAAATTACATTCATCTGGTATCAAGTCTAAGGGGGCAACCCATGCCGGTCCACCCCCCCCAAGTCGTTCGGAATTGCCATCCAGGACTCGGGTGGCAGAACGGGGGCGCTGCTAAATTGGCTAGTCCAGCCCTGGCCGACAACAGTTTGCCATAATGCAGAAAGAGACCAAAAACCAAAAAGATGTTTTATAAAATCTTTGCCTTCTTACACTAAATACAAAGACATATATTCTACATTAAGATCAAATATAATTGAACTCCAGTAGAAGAGACAATATTACTCAAGAATCGTTTGGTTTCCAGATACAAGTACAGAAGTACGGCAATGATCTAGATACAAGCGGACGACTAAATTTGACATATATATGCTGCAAACATCTCACTCTTCTAATGGACACAGCAAAACAAAAATGTTGCGTTAAAGGAAAGCACCAGCTAAGTTGTGTTATTTACTTCTTGTCCTCCCTAAGGACGACATAATTGTGACCATTAGTCTTCTGTATCTTCGAAATTTTCTTCAGAATATCAGCAAAAGCGTTCTTGTCCTGAAATGTATGACAAACTGATATCAAAATACTCATTGGGCTGAAAAAAAAAAATAACACAGCTAAATAGAAATTTTTAAGGTCACCATTGAAAAACCCTAAGAAATTATATGAAAAGAACCAAGCTCCCCAATGCACCCCAACACACAATTAAATAATAACTAAACTCTTCAAAAATTATTTAATATTTTATGGGAAAAAGTCAAGACAAGAATTCCAAATGTGAATCTGAAACCTACCTCTGGACCTCGTAGTCTAGACTTGAATCTGGATACTAAATCTTGCGTAGTGACTGGAGCCACTGCAAGAAGAACAGCTCGGATTTCATCCTCTGTGACAGGAGAAACATTAGTGCCACTTTTTGACGAAGCAGAGGACTTTGATGAAGGTTTTGAGGAAGGTGGTGCTTCATCTTTGCTGCCTGATGCTTTGGTATCCTAAAGAACAAGAAAATTCATCAAATAGATTAAGTCGTAGTTTTGAGCAAGAATTTTTAAGGTTCATCTTTTCTCATTTATTTTAAGCTAATAGACTTACAGGTTCCACCTTTACTTTCTTTGAAGCTGCGCCGCTAGTTGCTTTTGCATCATCACCACCTGATTTCCTCTTTTGCTTGGATTTGGATGTAGGCGGTGTGCTACGAGCATGTCCTGAAGAAGGTGTTGGTTTAGCTGGGCTGTTGTCTAGGGGCTCATCTTTGGGTTTATCTTTCTCTTTTGGAGCAAGCACTGGAGATGTCTCATCTTCCTGTTGGATGTAGAAAAGACAAGTTAAACTCCTTGTAAAAAATTAGCATGCTTTCCTATGAACTATACAATCCTAATACCTAGCAAAATAAAACAAAGAAATTCAGAGAAAAAAGATAATACATCATCGTCTTCATCATCCTCATCAGCATCTGACTCGTTTAGTCCAGCAGCACGCCCAAGCAGCTTTTTTAATTCCTTTCCAGACTTGCTCAAACCACCTTCTTCTTCATTCTCTTCATCATCCTGGAAGTATCATAATTGGAATATTACCAATGATTATAACCTAAGAAAAGGTGCAAGTAGAAAGGTACCAAGCAATAACCAAAGGAGAAGGGGGCAAAGGAATAAGCTTCACACAAGAACGTTCATATAAATTTGTTCATGTGGCTCTAGCAACGAAACGATGCCCCATAACTTTGGTTAGCATGCAATATTCACCTCTTCTTTTTTTAAAACAAAAACCAAGATGAAAGCTATCCAATACTTAGCCTTAAATAAGACTCATGCATGAACTGTGATAAGAGATAAAAATTTGAGCTCATAAATAATTATAATTATATAATAGTACATACTCCTATCTACCTGCTTAATTTCAGGTGGAGCAGGAACCTCAGGAGCTAAATCAGCCCGTTCCTCTGGGTCAATATCCACAGCCTCATCATCATCAGTGAATGTTTCTTCGTGCTCCCAATCATCACCTGGTTACAGGCAATTACCACAGTAATCTAGGGCTTACAAATATGCCCATAATATAAAGAGATTACTATTATTAATATTTTTTATATGCAAACATTTTGATAGTGTTGTTGCCATAAAACAAATAAATCACGATTCGATGTTCCAATGTTATGCTAGGCATAGGTGCTACGGCTAAGTGGTAGTCTATTAGCATATCTGAACAAAAGCAAAATGTGGCATCCTTGTTCAAGGCCATTTAATGAAAAGATGGTATGTACCTTGCAACGAAGATAAACGGCAACACAGAACTTGTTTTATAGTTAACTTATATATTGCTCTCATAAAAAAAATAAAATTATACAATAGAACCCTAAAACATAAGTATCTCCAAAATAATCCAAATGATAGCATGAAATGCATTTTTAAATTGAAATATTTTAGGCAATTAACTCACCTGAGACAAACACTCTGTAATAAAATAAATAACTAACAATTATAGCTCTCAGATATTCAAAAAGGGTAAGAACTTCAATTTAGTAATGCATTGTGCAACAGTAGAGTATGAAATTGAGATGTGCTGGACAGCTGCACAAGTATTGTATACAATCAAAGTTGAGAAGCAGACCTTTCTCAATTTCATCATCCAAATCAAAGTCTAGATCTTTTCCACCTTCCTCATCATCATCCATACCCTTTTTAGTCAGCCCAAGTCTATTTTTTCGTGAGGCTTCCTCTTCTTCATCTTCCTCACCTTTATCAGAATTATTACCCTCCTCATTACTTTTCCCTTTCTTGGGACGTGCACTTTCTTTTTCCCCACCATTTGTGGCCTCAACTTTCTTCATATCTGAACCAAAGGCAGCTGGTCCATTCGTAGCAGCTTTCATCATCCAACGCTCATAGCCAGTTGCACTGGTCTTTCTCTTATTCATTTTTTCTTCAGCCTCTTCAAGAGTCAGTTGTTTGTACTGTGCAATTTTACTGAAGTTATACCTAAAAATAGAGATAGAACCAAGTAACAAACATAAAATTAATTCAGCCAGGCAAAATTCTATCTAGCTGTAACTCTCAAACAGCAGATAAGTACTAACATAACATTGCTTATCCTGTCATTGATATTTCTGCAATAAGTAAACACCTAGTTAAACTTGGCTCATGCTGCTAGTGTTGTGTATTAATCATGGGCTTTCCTAGTATGTCTGCGGTAAAATCATTTTCTCTTTGACCAATATGAACTTGTATAGGCATATAACAATGATTTTGAGTATTTTTTCAAAGAAGATACGCTCACAACATTATTTTTACACTTTTGAGTACATAATATAAAATATAATGGTTACAATGCATCCATGGAATTTGAAAAGTCAAATATTTCTTCTTTAGCAACCAGAGGTACATGGATGCTGATTCTAGCTAATACAATGGCAAACAAACACAACAAATATGCAACAAGCATATTACCAGGAACCAGCAGGATATGCATGAAATTCCTTGCCATGCAACATTAACAAATAGTATGTAGCTGTTGATGACTGTGATCCCTCCATTTGACCTTGATACTGATATTGGCCAGTTTCATCTTCCAAAATCCATGGCTTCCTGTTATATTTCTCCTGTTATTTGAAAATACACATGTACAAAGTTAATTAATAAGCCAAACACACATTTGCACCAACTAAAAAGAAATGATATGGTTGAAGGCTCAAACTTTATCCAGAGCATAGCACAAAAAATGGTGAGATCTGGTTCAAGCAATGTATAATAAATTACATGGAGTACAAAGAGTAAAGAAATAGGTAGGTCCTACCAAACAAGATTACATGTGAAGCATTGGACAAGATTTGGATGCACTGGATTTACATAGAGTTGAAGTGGCGAGATCCCTAATTTATTGATTTTTTATCTGCGATTTGAAAAATGCTTGTTCATTGATATTCAAGTACACTTATATCTAGTACACACTTATCTACTGCATTCAAATTCCAAATGTCATCCAACGGCCCAAATTGGGAGTTTGCATAATAGCACGAATCTATAAGTTTGTCCAAAATGTCCCAATAAATTATTCACAAAATTTGACCCAAAGAAGTAGGACTATAACAAGAAAGCAACGAAAATAAAAGGGAGAAATTTTATCTAGTCCGCTAAAATTTATACTTTCTTTCACTGGAAAGCCAAAATAGGCACTGGATTGACAGTTAAGAGTCTAAGTTCGACCAAAAAAGAACACTTTTTCATATCCTTGAGTATGGTTATTGGCAAATTTATAATATAACGAGGCATTGAAAATCTGATTGTAAAATACTTCAGCAGGCCATGAAGGAAGATTTCAAATACATATATTTTATTTGTACAGAAACAAGTGTTGACTAAGCAATGATGATTTGTGGATACACACCCTCATATTGTCAGTAAGCTGCCGTCCTTGTAGGCCCTCCTTGTGAAGAGACCATTTGTTTTCAGCACTTTTCTTCTTCGAAAAAGGAGGTAAACCAGTGACAAATCTTCCAATAGAGTACGCCTTATCGGTAGTAGCATTTGCCCGTACATTGTATTCCTGATAAATGAAGTAAATAGTGAGCCCACACAATGTCCAAAACTGAAAAACGGCATGATTCATTCAAATAAAAGTCAAGCTGAATAATTTGCAAGGAAGAATTAACATTGCATTCCATGTGATGTGTTGTGGAATTAGTGCTCAGCAAATTAGTGCATTATAGCATTTTCATCTTTCCATATCACCAATACTTTGCTTATGCACGAATACTTTACAGCACTAATTTCCTCATCTTTGCTTCTGTTTGCGTCCACTATCTCATCTGAAAAAACAAAAATCTATTCTTGTGCAGTGTTTATTTTTGTAAGGTTTAAAATAAAGTTGACTTTGGAATAAACTAGAAAAATTGAAAACAGTATATATGTTATTATTATTAAAATATAACACACATAGATGTGGTGGTGTATCAGGTTTTTTAGAAAAATGGTTAATCGCTGTGTCGGCATATTGTATTGCCGTATTCGTATCACTGCAACATGGTTGGGTATGGGACCTTGGACTGAGGGTAGGGCACTCTTATCTAACCGCAAGCAAGGCTCTTCCGTAACAAAGCAGAGAGGTTATGAGTCTTGGTCTCAAGAGTTATTTGTTTATTGATTGTGTAATTATCACAGATATACACAACATACTTTTATAACATATTTTTGTCAACTTATTCATATTTGCTTATAGTTTATCTCCGTATCAAAAAGGCAAACACTTTGGTTTTATCAGCTCTTCATTTATCTTGAAATCACTTGTCAAAGCTCTCAAAAGCAAGTCAAACAAAACAGGCCAGGCTCTCCAAGTCAGTTTCGGAAGCTCTCAAAGGTTAAATTACCAGCAAATAAGCATATCAGATCAGCTCAGTGATGTAAAGCCCAAGCATATCACTTGTCAAAGCTCTCAAAAGCAAGTCAAACAAAACAGGCCAGACTCTCCAAGTCAGTTATTTGTTTATTGATTGTGTAATTATCATAGATATATACAACATACTTTTTTAACATATTTTTGTCAACTTATTCATATTTGCTTACAGTTTATCTCCGTATCGGAAAGGCAAACACTTTGGTTTTATCAGCTCTTCATTTATCTTGAAATCACTTGTCAAAGCTCTCAAAAGCAAGTCAAACAAAACAGGCCAGACTCTCCAAGTCAGTTTCGTAAGCTCTCAAAGGTTAACTTACCAGCAAATAAGCATATCAGATCAGCTCAATGATGTAAAGCCCAAGCATATATCTTTAATAATAAACAATTTATCCCTAAGAATCAACTTATCTGGAAACACCTTTTCTTATCCCGAAATATTCTCTTTACACTTATCTCTCGTAACAAATCGCAAGGACTTGCACTGAGTGCATGAATAGTACCTTGTAATGTAGTTTGCACGGCAACACTACTTACACACACTACCAATACCAAAAAGTGACACCAAAACATAACGAGATGGCATCAAACTGTGAATTAATGTGAAAAAATGCAACCTATCTTGCTGCAGGACTGCAGTGATGTTGTCAATTGGTAGCATGTCTGTATATGACATAGAGAGAGGCGAATAACTCAAGACAAAACTTGCTGACACACAGCAAAATCAGTCAGATTAATCAGATTGGCAATATCATTGTTCAATATGATATCAAAGAGATATTTTTCCAATACCACCGAGATTTTTTCCAATACAACAGACCTCACAATAGATTTTTCAAAAAAAGTCAACTCTGTGATATGTTTATTGTGTTGCCCAGATTGTAACTTAAATGGATAGGAACGTAATATTTGTGTAAATCATTAGTCATGTAACGCTGAATTTTGCAAAACCAATACGTATCGACCATTATACCATCAGCAAGAATACTGATAAAAGTTCAAACTATCTGTCCATCATAGTTGTTACGGCGCTTAAGGCGTGCAGCAATCACCCAGACCTTTTTCCCTTTTAAGCGCTTAGGCGATACCATAGAAACATAAGTATGGTGAGTGGAAGTAATAAATTACCACAAAATAGTAAAGTTTTCTCACCATGTTCTAATACATACTTCATAACATAACATAGTTTGAGGCCCACCCGCCCAACTAGCCTAAGGACCAACCGACCACCACAGGTCCAAAAGACCAACTGACCACTAGGCACCAGCACAACCCTAGCCTCCATTCCTCCCTCCCAGTCCCAACCGCCGCCGCCGCCGCTACGCGCCTCCGGCCCCGACCCGCTCCGCCCTGATCCGCATCGCGCCGCCCCTGTCCACGGATTGACGAGAGGAAGGGGAAGGCGGCGTACTGGTGAGAGGTAGGGGAAAGCGGAGGAGAGAGGAAAGGGAAGGCGGCATAGCTTGGATTCACCGCCGCCAGATGCCAGAGCTTGGATTCGCCGCCGCCGGCGACTGGATCGGGTTTTATGGGCCTCCTTCTCTCCCATGGCGCCCGCCTCATCATCGATTCATCGCCATAGAGGCTACGGCGAGACCACGCGACGCCAAGGCGACGCCATGCAGGAAAAAATTATGGCGTCGGCTGTGGTGTCCAGGAAAAAGCGCCTTACCGCCTAAGAGGCGACGCCATAACAACCATGATGTCCATGTCCCATTTCTCATAAAAGGGCTGCACGACCATATCAGTGAAACCTAGGATCTACTATAGCTACTTAGGCCTTGTTTGGTAGCACGGTTTTTTCAAAACCATGGTGATGCAATACCATGGTTTACCAATTGTTTTATTATGAATACCATGGTTTTACCAAACTCCATTAAAACCATGGCATTTCCGATCATGCTTATTAAAACGTAAAACGAGGTTGGAGCGACCCCCACATTTTTAAGGTTTTAACGTTCAAACAAGCATTTAAACAATGCTCTGATACATGCGAAAACCAGCATAAAATGCAAGAAATAGGAATGTGGAAGGTGAAGAGGAAAGAGAGGAAGTAAAGGCAGGGGGTCATGGCAACTGGGACTGGAAAGTGAGAGGGAATCCTAATATAACTGGCTATATGAGCCAGCCAACCAGCCCAACAACATAAGCCCATTAGAAAATTAGGTCACGAACTTCCTGCCTTCACGCTTAATGGCAGCCTCCTCTTTTACCCCTTCTCTTCTAGCAGCCACCGCCTTGTCTCCCACTCCCTACCTTGTCACTCCCCAGCTCCAGTGCCGCCTACCTGCTTCAGCCGCCACTCCTCACCTTGCTCGTCACTACCTCCTGCATCTCCCCTACAGCCATCGCGGCTCTGCCTCTGTGAGCATAAGTCTTGCTGCGCATAGTGGTTAGGATCTTTCTGTTTCATTTTTTTCTATTTTTCAGTTGAGTCTTATGCATGGCACGGCTGAATAGCTAGTCATGCAGAGTTTGTTGCTCCTTGGATACTTGGTCATATCAGGAGCGAGTCTTTAGGGTGGTGCATGTGTGTGATGCCCTGTCGTGCGGGTGCATGTGTGTGATGCCCTGTCGTGCGGGATGGCGCACGACCTGATGGGAATGGCGTGCATTTTGTGGGCCGTTATGGCCAAGATAGAGTCTATAGTCCTTTGTTCTATTTAAGCAAGTTTAAATGCAGTGGTTGTGTTGCTCCGTTGATAAGACGAACCAACCATGGCGAAGATCGCATGCGGCAAGACGCGCCATGCACCTCAAGCTTGGCGAGGTCCACGTCGTCATTGCCTCCGCCGTTGGTGCCGCCCAGGCGATCAGGACGATGCACAATATCGCGTTTGCCTCACGCCCCTAGACTACTGGAGCCCAAGGCGTCCGAGACTGTGTATGTGTCCTGCGTCTTCGCCCGTCGGGCTTGCCTTGTGGTGGCAGCTCCGCAACTTTAGTCTCCCAGTTCCAGCTGCTCACCCTGTGGGTTGTGTACAACTGCAGCTGGGTACCCGATTATACCAAATATTCGGGTACCTGACCCGAAGTTCCAGGTAATTGTCTGGGTACTGCTCTTTCCATACCCGACTCGTACCCGAGTCGGTATTATCCGAACCCATACCCGACCCGTACCCTTTTTTCCGGTAAAAATTTCTTCAGAGCGGATACAGGTAAAAATTTCACATGATATATCTTGAGCACATTATTATTTGGCACACTAACCAAATGCTCATAGCTAGCTCCAACCCAATTTAGCTTCACGACTTTGGCAAAAACAAATTAGCAACATGACTAATACGATACATATATAGGTTGTTTGGTTACCAGCATTCACTGTGATTTGCATCTACAGGTGCAGAATCTTTTTTTTTTTGTATGTTTGGTTGCCTACATCTGGTTTTGAGCCTGGCTCTGTGGATACAAGATTCTCCATGCAGCCTTACTCTAGAGAAACACAGAAAATGGGTGTTTCTCTAGATGCAGCGCGTGGCTGCCTCATGTTCTACACTCCATGCAGTCTTGCTCTAGAGAAACACAGAAAATGGGTGTTTCTCTGGATGCAGCGCATGGCTACCTCATGTTCTGCGCGAGGGGCCACAGTCAGTCACCATATCAAGCCATACATGCACTGCTACGTAGCAGGTAAGTTTTTCTTTTTTTTCTTTTTTTGGTTTGTATCTTTTTATTAGCATATCCGATTACCAAACCGATTTCAAAAATGGGTTCCTGACATTTTTTCAAACAAAACTAGACCACACTTGCTATATAAATTTCAAAAATATTTGCCTATTAAACACTCAACCAAACACCGTTTCTGCATCTGCGCATCCCGTATCCCACCAGCCTAGCTGAGTCTGACGGACCAGGCTCGTGAGAGAAGGCAATCAAACAGCCTAATAGATTCAAACTAGAATAAAATTAGAGGAACTAATATCATTCTTAAGGACTTATTTACTAGGTCATATTTAGAGCGACAAAATCATCGGGAAGTTATATTGGTTAAGTCCAACAAGTGATTGTTCTTCAAATACATGAATTGAACAGCCCGGTATCTAGAAAACAACATTCTTACGCATAATGTGATTGTTGCCTAACACCTCACCGTCCAGGAAATATGAACAGCAATTTGACCCTGCAAAATTTGTCCATTTTCATTATGTATCGTGTATTAACTAATTTGGTGTTAAAACAATTTTCGTGCCATGCTATGCACCAATGAGTAAATGGAATCATCCAGCATATGAAATTCACAAATTCAAAGTCTGAGACAGTAACAATAAGCAGATAAAAACTGAATCCCAAGTCCCCACCGGCAACCGGGTAGTGATATCGTCCTTTGAACAATGTAAATTTGAGTCAGTTGCATACGGAACAAGACCACTCAGATCACGCGGGCATTGAGGCCCTAAATTGAACCATCAACCGAACTCTGGAGCTCCATTGACACAAATCACAACAAAGCAGACCCGAAAACGGAAGCAGCCGAAATCCTAGATTACAGGCGCAGGCGGAACCTCGCACCAACGCGCGAGGAAACAGAGGGGTCCATTTTCCATACCCGGATGAGGTTGGTGATGGGCGCGGAGCAGACGAGGCACCGGGCGCGGGAGAGCGCCATGGACTTGCCGCAGGAGCTGCAGAGCGTGGTGTGCTTGCACGCCGTGCCGTACAGGTCCGACGGCGAGCCGCAACCCTCGCAGGCCGGCTTCAGCACCAGGTCCACGCTCCCCATCGTGGCGGATGGGAGCGGTAGGGTGGGTGCCGGTGACCGGGGCTAGGGTTTCCACTCTCTTCCCGGCGACGGCGAGGGGTGGCGGGGATAGGTTTGGGTCTCGCCGAGAGTGCCTGGAAAGGGAATTGAACGGGACGGCAATTATTTGAGAGGCAGCGAAATGGATGCACTTGTTCCTTTATGCTTACGAGGCAGCGGCTCCCGCGACCGGATCCGGCCGTGAGAAGGCTGCGACGGCGGCCTGTGACGGAGGCGGCGGTAGGAGGGGCGGCGCGCGGAGGTAGCGGTCGCCGCGGCCGGATCCGGGCCGGGAATAGGCGGCGGCGAACTGGGACGGAGGAGGCGGTGGGAGGGGCGGCGTGGCAAAGTAGCGGCTGGATCCACGCCGGGAGGAGGCGGCGGCGGAGGGAGGGGCGGCGTGTCGAGGCGGCGGTAGGAGGGGCGGCGCGCAGAGGTATAGCGGTCGCCGCGGCCGGATCCGGGCCGGGAATAGGCGGCGGCGAACTGGGACGGAGGAGGCCGTGGGAGGGGCTGCGTGGCAAAGTAGCGGCTGGATCCACGCCGGGAGGAGGCGGCGGCGGAGGGAGGGGCGGCGTGTCGAGGCGGCGGTAGGAGGGGCGGCGCGCAGAGGTATAGCGGTCGCCGCGGCCGGATCCGGGCCGGGAAGAGGCGGCGGCGGCGGATTGGGACGGAGGAGGCGGTGGGAGGGGCGGCGTGGCAACTGGATCCACGCCGGGAGGAGGTGGCGGCGGTGGGGAGGGGAAGGGGGAGGGAGCGTCAGAGAGGGAGAGGGAGGGGGGTTGGAAGGCGGCGGCGGCGGGAGGTGGGAGGCGAAGCGACGAAAGAAGGGCACCGCGCGGTGATGAGGAAAGGGAGGATTGAGCGTGAAGAGGAGGGGGCGGTTGGAGCTGCGTAGGGATGGCAATTTTACCCATGGGTTCGGATCAGGGATAATAAAACTACGGTGCTTCTTTGAACCGCGAGTGGCGCGGAGCCGGTTAACTGTGGCTTACCGGTGGTTCCGTACGGTTTTTGCCCTAAATTTAAAACCACGGCTTTTCGGTTTTGATCGCGGTTAGCCGCGGTTTTAGGCGGTTAACCGGCGGTTTCTCGCGGTTAACCACGGTTTGCGACGAAAAAAATTTCAAAATCAATGAAAATGACTAAAATTCATTAAAATACACATTAAAAATTTAAATTTTTAAATTTTATTTAAGCCAAAATGCTTAGAATGATTAATAGTATTTTTAGGAATTTTATGTATATTTTACATTCAAAATTTATTTAAACGAATTTTAACCAAACCCCTAAACCCTAAACCGCCGGTTTACCGAGTCGGGCCCCCGCGGAGGCGCGGTTAGCCGCGGTTAACCGGCGGTTTTTGAAACCCTGGTTCGGATACGTGGGTACCCGATCAGATGGGTTTGGGTATGGGTTTCATTTTATGCCCATAAGTTTTATTATTTGGGTTCGGGTTCGGGTACCAATTTACACCCATGGATACTCATGGATATCTAAATAAATATTAAAAATTAAAAAACCCTGACATATGGGCTACACTTACATACTTGGTTCATCCCATCCCAGGCTCCTCACAAGCAGACCGCAGACAGCCACAACCTATGGCCAAAAAACCCTAGCCGCCAGCCCCCCATCACCCAAATCGACGCCGTCCTCGAGTGCCCGACACCACTGCCTCCTCCTCCGATGGCCTGGCCGGCGTTGCTTCCTCCCTTCCTCCTCTACTCCGGTGGCCTACGCCGCTGCGCGTCCATCAAGGTAATCCCCATCCTCGCCGGCTCGGCCATCCATTGCCGCCTCCGCTTGACTACTCTTGATCCCAACCTTTGCCGTCGAGCCCGGCCTTTGCCGCCGCCGCCGCGCCATTCCTAGGCTCGGCCGCACAGCCGGCGCCATGCCACGCCTGAGCCCGGCCTTTGCCGCCGCAGCAGCGCCACGCCTAGGCCCAGGCCGTAGTGCCATGCCCAGGCCCAGGCCACGCCCGCCCAGGCCTTCGGGTTCGGGTACCCGTTCGGGTATGGGTACCCGTCGGGTTCGGGTATGGGCATGGGTTGATGCCCATGTCTCACTTCGGGTTTGGGTTCGGGCATACAGTTCGGGTTTTGGGTTCGGGTCTAAGGGAGGTGTACCCGGAGGTACCCGACCCGATTGCCATCCCTAGAGCTGCGCATCGTGCCTGCGGGGCCGGGTTCATGCAACCGTGTACGGATCCTGCTGCGAAATTTAGTTGTCGGATCAAACGAATTGACGGTAAAGTTGGAGTGTGTCGATTAGGGAATCATAGAACTATGCTTTCAAAGGAAACTAGTTAGCGTGCATCATGGTTGTTACGGCGCTTAAGGCGTGCGGCAGTCGCCCGAACCTTTTTACCTTTTAAGCGCTTAAGGCGCGTAGCGAGGCGACGCCATAGACACGTAAGTATGGCGAATGAAACCAAATAAATTACTTCTTCTATGGCTCAATTCAAATCCAATGTTGCATTTTTCAGTTAGGGATTATAAAGACCAACTTACAAGGACCAGTTGCCCAGCCCAAAGTATCCACTTCATTTACCTCCCTACAGCCCAATTGCCCAGTCGTCCAACTTCTTCTTCTCCTTCCCCGTTCTTAACCCTAAGACCAAGCCGCCGCTGCCAATCCATCCAGCACCACCTCTTTCTTCTCTCCTGCTCTGGCTCCGCCTCCATCTCCCCTGCTCCGGCACTGCCTCCCTCTCCTCCCATGGTCAAGTCGATGCGTTCGGTTACTGCCCCCGCTCAGCCCCAACCACTGCTGGAGGTTCACTCGGCGACGGCAACAACATGAAGGGGACAAGCGGAGCA
Organism: Raddia distichophylla; assembly: GCA_005191435.1. Lineage (NCBI taxonomy): Eukaryota > Viridiplantae > Streptophyta > Magnoliopsida > Poales > Poaceae > Raddia > Raddia distichophylla. The sequence goes on from SPJY01003583.1 coordinate 765,478, forward strand.
CTTCTGCGCTACCACGGCTAGGCGGTGGCGCACATCAGAGGAGCACTAGGCGAACTCATACTAGCCAAGGTATGCGACGATTTGGGGGGATTTTGGCTTTGGATCTGGGGCAAAATCGTCGTCTTACACGCCACAACAACGCCATGGCCGATGAAGCGACGCCATACACCTCGAAGCTAAGGCGTCGTCTATGACGTTCGCAAAAAACCTTTTTACCGCCTAAGCGTCCTTGAAGTGACACTTCAAGGACGCCTTAACAACCATGGCGTGCATGTGCAAAGCACATCGGATAATATATCGTACAATAAAAATTGTAAGCATTTACGTAAAAGAAACTTGGGTAAATCACTATTATGCATTAAGGACGGTGTTAACTTGCAAGTGCGGTTTGATTGCGCACTTACCCTCGCACCCACTCACTCTTTTAGTTTACGAGGATCCTGATGAGGGTGACTACGCTTGTCACGAGGAAGGCGATCCGGCCTTCGCGGACCAAGACCAATCTTAAGCTCTCCTACAGTCCAAGCGAAGCATCCTTAGCGTAGGATTGCCACCAACAGCAAGTCGCAGCTTTTGTCATAGAAGCAAACTTTTGATGTAATGTAACAGCTTCAAGTTTGGATTATACGTTGGTATCAGGACAAGTGATAATATCCTTTTGCTGTAATAAAGCTTGTATGTTATTGTATGTAATGATCCAGCTAAGTGATGCAGTGCACTAGTATACTGGTCCAGGGACTAGTGCTGTTCCACAGGACGGGTTTCAAAGGTAAGCAGATTTGAGGCCCCGTCATAAGCCCTCCGCGGCAGAGGCACTTTCCTTGTTCGGTTACCTTCGGCATTGCTTAACTTACGTTAACGAGAAGTTCCTGGAACGAGTCGATCAGGATACGGGTGTCGCTCTATCTCTCTACGCACGTTCTCGAATTCGCACGCTTAGGTTTTCGAGCATCGTCCGTATCGGGGGTTAGGGTGTCGCTCTTTCTCTTGTGCACCTATTCGATTTCGTAAACTCAGGTTTTCGAGCAGTTACACAACGGGGGCTGGGAGTTAGGCTAAGCGTTCTACCGGTTTTCTTAAACTTTCTACCGCTGTTGTGCCTTGCTCTTGGTTTTCTGTTCGTTCTTGTCTTTTTGCTGCTCTTTTTTGCAGGGAAAAGGTAAGCTTTATTTCAATAACCAAATTTTACAGGTACAAGGCCCTTTCGGGAGTAATCCTATTGCTACTTAGAAGCGAGTTGCTCCTTGAGCTACTCGATCACTTCCTTGAGGTGCCGGACTTCTCCTTGGGCCCGGAACCCGTCTCTGGCCTCAGCTCGGAGACGCTCAGTTTCCTCCTTGCTGCGCCTGGCCTACTCCGCTGCTTCTGCACGAAGAGCCTCGACCTCTTTGGTCTTGGCGCGCAGCTGCTCGGTCAGATCTTCGCTCTGACTAGCTCGCTGCTCGGCGGTCTTGAGCTGCTCTTCCAGCTCCTGGACCCTCCTCTCCGCAGTGCTAGCCCTTGCGGCCAGCCCATGCATCTCCTCCGCCTCCTCATGGAGCGCCGCGGAGACCTGCCTCTCTTCGGTCAGCCGGGCCGCCAGCTTCTTCACCTTCGCCTTCAGCCGTCTCCGGCTTTTGGCTGGTTCAGGGGGCTGCTCCTGGAAGGCCGCCATGACGGCGCTGCGCTCGACAGTAATGTCTTCCACGAGGTCCTCCATGGTGTCCTTCATGAACTGAAAGAGAGAAGACCAAGTCAAACTTTGGGCAGTTGTAGCTCGAGCGAACAAAGCTTGGTTTCGAAGCTTACCTCTCCAAGCCGACGCTTCAAACCCTGGCGCAGGCGACCATCAAGGCCGTGGGTCACGAAGCCTCTTCTATTCGGGATTAGACCCGTGCTGCTGTCTCTCCGCTTCGTCTTTCCCACGCGAGAGCGCGTCCGCTTGGGAGCAGGGGGGACCTCCCCTTCCTCTAGCTCCTCCGTCTGTTCGCCCACGGGCAAGATCGGAGACGCCGGAGCATCCAAGGACGGGGCGACCTCCTCGCCCAGTTCGTGGCCTTCCACTTCCTCCCTGGCCGCAGCCAGTTCGCCCTGCTAGCCAGTTTCTTCTTGCTCCCCGGCGGCAGGAACTTCTTCCGGTTCGTCAGAAGCAGCCGTCGCTGCAGGGACGATTTGCCCCTGCGACGAAGTGTCCGGCAGGACCCCCTGCTCGGTCCTGCCTTGGGCAGCCGGTAGAGCCAAAACCTTGGCTCCGCTCGCCGTGGCGCCGTGCTCCGCTTCTTGAGCCTCCAGCCTGTTGATCGCTCGCCTCAAGGCGTCGATTCGGTCGCTGGAGCCGGATGGGACCGCAGACCACGCTGCCAGCTTGTCCTTCAGCGCGAACAGCCTCGTTGTCCGCGAAGCACCATGCAGTGCTCGGGCAGCAAGGACCGCTCGATCGCCGCGTACACGTAGTCCGCGTCGACCTCCTCCCTGGTAGCTGATGAAAGAGAGAAGACTTAGCTTCTGCCCGGTTTGGTATAACGCAAAAGGGAACACCTTACTACTACTTACCTGCCGCAGGGAACTTGACCTTCTTCTTCGCTTCTTTGTGGAGCTTGCGCTTCTTCCTCGGGGGCTCTTCGGCTTCTTCGCCCTGGCCTCCAGGAGCTTGCGGCGACAAGCTCAGCTCCTTGCTGAGCTGAGCACTCTTTCGGCACAACGCAAGAAGTTTTTCCTTGCGCGCGACATCTTCCTCGAGCCTCCTCTGCTCGGCGACCTGTTGCAACCGTTCCATATGGCCCGGGTGAGCCTGCGCATAGCGCTTAAGCCAAAGGGTCATGACCCTTATCTCTTCGTCACTTTGCTCGATGAGGAGAGAGGGTCTTGGTCTTTTCCTGCTTGGCTGGCCGCTCGCTCGCTTGGCCTGCTTGGCGCGCTTCGTCGCCGCGGGCGGCTTCCTTGAGGGCTGGCGACCGCCGTGGCACGGTGAGCTCCGCGTCGGCGCGGCGGCCATCTTAGGCTTCTCGGCCACTTTGGCCTTGCCCTTCTTCGCTCCCTTGGTCTCGGAGAGCTCCTCTACGATCCCTCCGAGGATTAGCTGGGTCTCCTATTTGTTCGGGGAGCGGATGATTAGCGTCTTTAACCGTGCAAGTCTTGCAAAACTGTACGGGGTATAAGTGTTTACCTCAGGTGTGCGGACAAGCACATTGCATGGACACGTGTAGGCCACCTCGCCGGTGACCTCGCCGTCCTTCCTGGCAGCCTTGAGCATGGAGTCGACCTAATCGGTCACCCATGCGTCGGTCGGTTGCACTGCCTGAACAGAAGTAATAGTCAATCCCTGTTCGGATGATACCACCAAGTAAAGGTTGAGTCTTAAAGGCACTTACCGGTGCTCTCCCTAGTGATGTCTTCCCATCTTTCTATCTTGTAGAAGGGATAGGATCTTCTCCGCAGCGGACAGATCCTGTTCGCTGTGAAGTCGCGGATGATCTCCCTGCCCGTGAGCCCGAGGCTCACGAGGGAAGCGATCTTCCACGTCAGGTACCAATCCTCGTCGGACAGCTCCGGCCGAGACATTGGCGTTCCCTTCGCCGGCGCCTTCCCGGTGAAGACGAGCTTGCTGTCGCCGCTTCTTTTGTTGTAGAACCACCTCATCCACTGCCCCATTGAGTCGAGCAGTGGCGCACGAGGGTAGGGCGCGTCGTCGGCGGTGGCCCGGAGCTTGAGGTAGTAGCACCCAAGCGCCGAAGCGGCGGAGCTGCTCCTCGTCACTGTATAGTAGTGGAGGAACAACCCCATCGGTGGATCAACTCCCAGATAGCCCTCGCACAGGTGTGCGAAGACGGCCATCTGGAGGATCGAGTTCGGATTGAGATTCGCCACCTCCAACCCGCTGATGTTGAGGAAGGCCTCCACGAAGTCGCTCTCGGGAGACCTCAACCCGAACAGTGCGAACTGCTCGAAGTTAACGAACTCTTCCTCGAGCGGCTCCGGAGTTTCCTCTTCCCCGGACAGCCTCTAGCTGCCGGCGTCGATGTGGCCTTCCTCCTCCCAGACCTTCAAGTCTTCCTCGGTCATGTTAGTGCCTGCGAACTTGGCCATAGCAGTCCTAGGGCTGGACGAATGGGATTGAGGGTGGAGTTTGGCTCTTTGATGCTTAGCGCGGTTGGAATTAGGGCTTGGGAAGAAAAGGCACGAGAGCAGAAGTGGCGAGCCGCGGGCGACTCGGGTGCTTTTATAGACCCAGACGAGCAGCTCTGCAACGGATTTTTGCCACAAAACGGCTAGTTTTTTACGACAACGGCTAGGTAAAAATAGTCGCCTGTTTTCACTGCGCAGCGAAGTTACCATTGGAATCTGCCAACGGCTATTTTTTCCAGTGTCTGCACTGAAGGCTGAGTACTCCGCCCAAACGGATGTGTATCCCTGTTCGGCGCAACAGAGTTGCTCGGTACTGATCGGGTTTGCTCGGTCTCGAACAAGTCTTGTTCGGCAGAACCAAAACCTGCTCGGTCGTTTGTTGTTCGTCTCTAAAACAGCAAGTTTCCCTCTTCGTGACTTAGAGTCTCAAGAGGAAGACCCCACTCTAGTGAGTCCTACCACTTGAGTCTCGGGGGCTAACTGTCGGGGATAAAATCACGGCCCATTGCCATGGCCCACTCCCTGACGGCCCATTCGAACAGCCTACCAGGGCCCAGCTCTCTGGAAGGTTCTATCAGGCCCATATGCATCCTGCCGAACAGCTTCCTGGCTGGCACGGTGCGTAATGGCTGAGGATTCATGTTTGAGTCCGACTCGAACAGAGATCTGCACGGCTACATGAAGACCCGGACGTGGTTTCCCGGATTGGAATAGGAGTCGTGATCCCCAAGACTCGGAGTTTTTACCTTATCTACCTCGGGATGTATTTGGCATGTAGAGTTCGTTACGATCTCGTAGTTAGCCCGGCCCAATTATCCCTCGGTAGGTCGGTTGTTCAACACTATATAAACCGAGCCCCTACGACGTGTAGAGGGGCGGAAAAGAGACATCGCATTGTCGCATAATATTTCCTGTGCATACATAACCTCGCCGAGACCTGCTCGTCTCGTCGAGCTCCACCTTGTAATTCTTTTTGATATAAAGAAAGGCTGGACGTAGGGCTATTATCTCTCCCGAGAGGCCTGAACCAGGATAAAAACCCCCGTCTCCCTGTTCGTCGTTGGTTGCTGTTCGTTCTGTTCGGCGTGTCTTCTATCTCCCTTTTCTCAAGAACCTTAGTTGACTTGGGTCAATATCCCAACCGTCGACAAAAGTCATCAAGGAGGTTCAATGCAACAAGTAGGTCTATAGCTAATATTCCACCCGATATAGCAATTTTACCGAAAGTACTTGCATGCAAGTTTGCAATCAAGTTTATCAAAATTAGCACATTTGTAAAGCATTGAGGTAAATAGGATCAATATGACAAATGAGAGAGTTATATAGTGCCTGGTTGCTGCTGGTTGCCACTCACGTAGTTCTCCTCAGGAGGGACCTCGTTCTCCTCCGGCACGTCGGTTCCTATCGTTTTTAGTAGCAATAACACCAATAAGAACCAAATAAAATCTAGAGCAAAGAAACACAAATTATGATTGAAGATTCGGAAAGTACATGAGCTAATGCAAATTATGCAAAAAGAATCACTGAATTCCAAGTTCGGACGAGTGAGATATGGCATTTTGAAGTTGGGGTGCTAAAGCTGCTCGGGGTTGCTCGAGACTGCTCGGAAATGGTCATGGCTGATCGGAAAATGAGTCCTTGCTAGTGGAGGTGGTTTTCCTACTGATGAACGGTTTTTCCTGGTCGGTTAGGCCATATCATAGCTCTCTAAGGCGAGACCCTGGTTAGACTTAACTATGGCTGGTCGGACAGGTCGCCTAACTGGTCTACTGCTTGGGGAGCGCAGCTTTTGGGGCTGAAGATGTACTCGACTGTCCTCTCCCTCAACACGAAAGTTAAAGAGAATTTCCTGGCGCACAATTCTCATGTAGACAACTTTTTCATCCGAGCTACGGTTGATTTTATAGAATTTATTTACTGCACTGCTGCGCTGGAAAGAGGCTGAAACAAGGGCTTTGGACTTGGGGCATGTTTGGTTCATAGCCCTTCTTGGCCATGCCAATAAATGGTCATGACCAATTGAGGGCATGACCTTTTGTTGGTAAAATTTATGCCGTTTGGTTCATAGCCAACTAAGGGTAGCCAAATATTAATAAAATCGATGGTATGTTCGGTTGATTACCAAATGATAATGTGCCAATTGTTCTTATAGTCAAATAAAAATCATATAAACTTGCGTAAAATTTAATAAATTTAAAATATACAAATGAAATTGATTTTAAAACTTGAAATAGATATTAGAACATAAAAAATGAAAAACCATTCCAAAAAGCAAAAAAATGAATTTAAAAATGCAAAATATACCTTATAAATTTAAAAATTAACAAAATTAAAAACTATAAAAATGGGTTGGTTAGGATTTAGATGAATAACAAAATTTGTTTCACGTAATTTGGATGCTATATAAAATAGATATGAAAATAGGAAGATAAATTGAACTAAAATGAACTGCAACATTCAGCTAGCTAGCGCTGCTATTACTCCGCGCAGTGAGACGCTAATACTGGACCCGCTCGCGATGGCGTGATGGCGAGGGCGAACGAATCGATGACCATTGCTTTGGCGCAGAACCCAAGCTAAAAAATTTGGCACGGCTTGTTTTTCCATTGGCATGTCATTTGTTATCTATAAACCAAACGACAGCCAAATCATCTTGACGAGCCAAAAATTGGCGTGGCTAACGATGGCTGCGAACCAAACACACCCTTAGTGGCCAGAGTTATTTGGTTTCACTTAGGGAGTGGCTTATTCATGAGCTCTAAATGATGTAAGATTTCAAAATCTAGTGGAGATGGGTCCTTACCCAGCAAGGATGGCTTTGCTCCTGGCTTGAAACTCTTGGATGGATAGATCTAGACTCGATGGCTTCAACCCTCTTCTTGTTCTTGCTGAATCAGCTCATCTTCTCCTCCTTGCTGTGTTGTTGGCATTCTCCTTCAAGTTGCTGCTGAAATGGGTGCTTCTCTTCCTTCTCTAGTGTACTAGGAAGGCATCCATGCTATCCTCAAGCTTGGGGACAGAAATCATGGCAGCAAAAAGGGGGAGAAGGTGAGCTCTTGCTGCTGCATCTTAGGAACAGAAGAGTGACGAAAATGGGATGGAACTCACCCAATCCTTGTGCATGCAAGGATAACTTGGATGTACACGAAGCTAACTTTTGCCGAGTGTGAAGAACAATTACCTACAAACCTTCGATAAAAGTTAAGGTGAAAGGATAACTTGGATGTACATCAAGCTTAGGAAGTGGGGGAACTAATCTTGCTTATTCCGTGGCCTGGATATGGATGGAAATGGCACAAAGATTAGGAACACAGAATCAGCTCGCTGCTGTCCAAAACAGAGCAGCGAAGAGAAAAGGGGCCAAGAACCATAACAAACCTTTGTGCATGTGCTTACCATGGTGATGGATGGGTAGCCAACGATCTCACCTTTCCAACGGTATACCACACTCTAGGTGAATCCTTGTATTTTGGTGGCAGATTTGAAAAGATGGAGAAGGAAGATGAACAGCCAAGCTATTCTTGTTGCTGTTCTTGGGCTGAACGTGGGAGAAATGAGGGAGATGGCTGGGTGGTGGGGTTGGAGAGGTGGTTTTATAGTGCTAGGGTATCCCAATGACGAGTGGGTCCAGGTCCCACTGGTCATAGAGTGGCATTTGGTAAGATTCTAAGTGAGAAAAGCAGGTAGACTGCAGCTGTCTGTGCACCGCCCACTTTGGCCAAAGGAAGGAAGATCATATGGATTCTTGTCTGAGAAAATTAGAATAAGTTCAGTCCACCGGTCCATAGCTACGTATGAGACAACTAAAGTAAGGTTGGTCCACTAGTCCACAACCGGTTTAGCTACTTCACTAGTTTTGATTCCTTGCACTCCGTGAGGCGAGCAGAGCCTAATACCGAACTCAGCAAGCTCAGGATGGGTAATAGAGGTTATCCAATAGAGCTTGGTCAGTGTGCTCACGAGAAGTTTTAGAAAAGTTTTAGTTTCTCCACCATAGAACATGATTGTTGTATGCACTTTCAATTTTTTTTTAAGAATCAGATTATGATGATGGCAGCATGACAATGATACTAAGCTAGGTTTAGAAATTGAGTTGTTACAGTTGTCTTGGGTTTTGATGGTTTTATTGATCCCTCATTAGCTTGAGAGCCATTTTGGTATATGTCCTTAGCATGGTTCTTCATTCATTGCATATCTATCATACATGTTGAGAAAATGTATCGTGGTGGTGCTACGTGATGGTTTGCTTGTATGTGTTGCTTGTAGGACCTCGAGGCTAGGCTGTGGTAAAGCAGGAGTCAAAGACGACTGGGGCCCAAAGATGGTGGACTTCAAGGCTAGGTCGTGGTGAGGCAAGGAGCCAAAGACGGGTGAGGTCAAGAAGTGCCGAACTTAAGGGCTAGGCCGTGTTGAGTCATGTGTTGAAGATGGGTAAGGCTAAAAGGTGGTTGCTATCAGACGGACAAGAAACCGGAGTGACAACTTGTGTAGGTGATGAAGGTAAGTTTGTTTTAGATGGACTAATCTTCGTGATACAGGTTGAGGTGGACCATGGTCAGCAACGTGTCAGAACACGAACTAATGGTTTAGGGGTTCAAAACAACGAGGAAGTTGTGTGAGACTCTCGGACATGGGCCTAGGGATCATGAAGATGAGGATGGTGATATGGATGACAGATCTCAACCAGCATGAGGATCCAAGGCATGACAGGTGTCTGTAGGCATCGTGATGAGGACATCACTACATCGGATACACTCATGGGACCAACGACCAAAGACTTCCCTCCCGACCAGCAACCCTTGACCAGCATTCCAGGACTGATTACCCGAGACCGCACACGACAAATTAACTATCAGGTGAATTTGTTTCTTGGGTTCCATATTTATAATTGTGAGAATAGACGCTACCTAATAATATTCTTATCCTTAGGAACATGAACAAGCACCAGCTACAAGACATTAAAACACCAAGAAATGCAATAAAGCATGGTGGGAATGCAAATGGATTCCACTCGGTCTTCAATGACCAGTCTAACTTCAAAACGTCATGGAGAATGCAAACGGACTCCGTTTGGGTCGTGTGAGCACTTGTTGGAAAGATAACCTCGCCATCTTTCCAACGGATTCAACCGCACCTTCAAATTACTCCTAAGCTGGACACAACAATCGAAAGAACTCAACAAGCAGCCAGCAAACAATCACTTCGAGTGCTGCACCACCTTTAAATGTATCTTGAGTCCCCATGTAACTATTCATGCGTGTTGGATTCTCCCAAACCAGCACCTCTCCTCTATATAAGGCATGTTCCTCTAAGTTCTTAGGTAGCTTTGTTTTAGATCAGTTGCCCCCTTGTGTGGAACTATATCGCTTGTTCTCCTGTCTCGGCTAGAGCAGTTGTAAACAAGTTCAAAACCTCAGTTCGAGTGTGTGCTTTACCCTTGTTCTTGCAAGTTTTTCGATTGCTTATAAGGATAGACCTTCGTGGTCAGGTCATTCGGGCTTTGACATAGTTGATAACAGTTAGGAGTGTGGTTTAGTGATTGCGCGCTCTTATCCTTATGTGGTTTGTAGCCGGATCGTCAAAGTCACCCTCCGCCTAAATCGAAGTTATCCCTCTCACCTGAAGATCAGGAACCCGTGAGCTCATCACATCGGAAACTTAGCAATTAAAGTCAAATCGGCTGCGTGTGGAGTGTGTGGGCCTAGTGTGGCCATGTGTATCGGATGTGTGAAGAATATGCCCATGTGCTGGGCTATGTGTACAGTGAGCAAACCTTAGCCATCAAGGAGAGAGATGAGGGTATTGACAATTTCTCGTGATACCCTAGAGCTCCTAGATTATATAAGGAGGCTCACCTCACTTGTGTCATTTGGGCAGAGGTTGGGGCGAGTTTAGATGCACTTGCAAGTGATTTGTCCACCTAGTAGTGTAGTTTTTTAATACCCCCAACTTAAAGCAATGAAAACAACTGTGTTCATCCAAGTTCATGTCTAGTTGTGCATTTCTGATCTTGTTACTTTAAAGTTCTTATTTGCAACTTATTTACTTTCCTCCTCTCCTTCTACGTGCTGCTGATCTATGATGCCTTCAGGTTGCATATATGAATTGGGACCCTTTTGCATCCGTATGGAAGGGTAGGGATCAAATTTTTGTTTATGTTGTAAATTTGTCCAAAATCTTTTCTCCACACTGGAGTTAGTATTTGATTTTTAGAAAACTCCAGAATTTTTTTGGGTGCATCCATTTGAAGAAAATGCGCAACTCCCATGATCACCCGTGGTAAAAATTTGGAGTATGTGAGCTATGAGCTAAATACCGAACCCAAAAATCTTTGCGAGAAGTTCTTATAGATTGCAAGAATTTTTGCGATTTTTCAGTGAGGCATTTAGATCTTCAATATGGAGGGTTGTTGCACAACTCATCAATCTTCCTAGAGAAAGATTTTCATATTTTTTGGAGTCCAGGAAAGGCAACAACCACTAGTATGAACAGAGAATACTTTTTTTGAAAATTCTGATTTAGCTTGTTTTCTTTTGCCAATGTCCCTTTGAGTTGATTTTCTTTTATTTCAACTTTCAAACAAGTAGGATTGTGACTCAAAATCCCCACACAGAGTATGGATTTAATCATAGAAGTACAAATAGTTGTTTGTTGTTTATGTTTTTGAGTGAGGTGGTGGATTCGAGGAGCACTGATTTAATTAATTTCTTCAAAACTCCCATTCACCTCCTCTAATCGTGGTAGCTTGGTTCCACAGGGTATCAGGGCAAGGTTACTCTCTTCATCTTGATCTTAACCGATCTATTAAATTTTTCCCGTTACTTGAGCTTGAGTATAGAAATAGTAACATGCAACCAAACTAGTCCTTATGTAACTTTATTTATCAAACCAATTCATCGGTTATTGAAAAATTAGTTGATTTTTCTTATCTACTTGTTTGCACGGTTATGGAAGTTTAGGCCCTGTTCTCAACCACTTATTTGATTATGCTTATTTGCTTATCTTTGTTTAAAACAGAAAATAATTTGATTCTTCAATCCGTCTTTTTTCTATCTCGAAGGTGTGTCTAAAAGGTTCTCCAAAACAAGTCAATTACAGGGGACGCAGCCCCAAAAAGTGCGCTTCAAAATGCTCTCAAAATTAAGAGAAAAATCTCTACTAATAAAAGCCTCTTATGGTGATGGTACGTTCTATTAAAAATATTCGTAATCCCTTGCAATTAGGCTCCAACAGTTCACCGCGTCCCAGATCTCAACCCAACGCCTCGCCTCGTCCTACCCCTCCCGTGGCTCTCACTCCCAACCCTAACGCTTCCTCCCTCAGTCTCTCTCCCGCCTCCCCTGCCCGGAGCCGCGCCACACCGGATTGCCTTGGCCTCGTGCCGTCTTCGCCCTATGTGGCGCACACCCGCCGCCCTCAGTCTCTCCGCCGCCTCCGTCGCATCGAGCCGGCTGTCACCGCCCCTCCCCCGAGATGAGCCGCACAGCATCGCCCCGCCCGGCCCCGCGTCATGCCTCCCTAGGTCTATCTGCCTCCCTCGGTCTCTCCGCCGCTGCTGCCGCATCGGGCCGGCTGTCGCCGCCGCCGTCCCTGCCGCATCGGGCCGTTGGTCGTCGCCGCCGGTAGCCGCCAACAGGTCGCCGGTCGTCGCCTTCTATGGGTAAACCCGCGGTTCTCCCCCGATACCAGGAGGCCAAGCTCACCCTGATATGTTATCTTGGTCTCATATACGAAAATTGTCACAGCGTATTATTCTTGATGGTGATGTTCTTGTTTGGTTGTTCCTCTTTTCAATATCTTTATTTGAACAAATGGTTGGTCAAGGATCACTATAAAATTTTGTATTAATGTTGTTTAAATTGTGAATTATGTAGTCTAATGTTGTGAATGTTATTTAACCACTCAAAATAGGTTATGGTTAACACTTGCAGGGAGCCGCCAATTTTCCGTCTCCGGGATCCCAAAGTACCACTACAAGTACGGCAACCACTTGTTTACTCCTCTTTAATCTTCGTGCTCATGCTCAGATGCTCTGATGATTTTGTCATCGCCGAGTGATTCATTGGCCATAAACTAATATAATTTGCATATGATCATATGTGATGAACAGTTATCTGATTGTGCCTTGCTGTTGTTTGTTGTTGTTGTTCAGCTGCAGAAGGCTATCAACAACTTTACCACAATTCTTGGACAAGGATCGTTCGGTCCTACGTATAAGGCTGTGATGGCACCTGGTGAAGTGGTAGCAGTAAAGGTGCTCGCGAGTGATTCAAGGCAAGGGGAAAGAGAATTCCAGACAGGTAAGGTGATTTTCCTCCCTTTTATTTCTACAGTTTCTTTTTTCTTCCTAATTTTTGTTCAAACATGTTTTCGATTTCGATTGAAGTGATGGACTAACTATGAAGGAGAGGGTTGCACAATTTCAGTAAATTGCTCCATTGGCCTTGGACAATTATAGGATCAACTAATGTACAACTAAGTTTATCTTATGTCAGCAAGTAATTATGCTTTTGTGTGATGAAAACATGATGTGCGTGAAGCAAGTGCAACTTGCAATACCTTCAATCCATGTAAAATAGTTGACACCATAGCATTTGACTTTGATAAAGTGAGTCACAATCATGACCGTGTCTTCGTTTGCAGGTAGCATTGCTTAGTAGGCTGCATCATATAAATCTTGTTAATTTGGTTGGTTACCGCGTGGAAAAAGGACAATGCATTTTGATTTATGAGTTCATGAGTAACGAAAGTTTGGCAAGCCTTTTGTATGGTAAGGGAGTTCGAATAAATTCTCTAGCTATGGCATGTTTGTGTCTATCTATTTTTTAGATTTATTTGAATGTATCTTCTTGATTTATATCCTCAATTAGATGGAGCTAACTTGTGTTTCAAAATGCTATCAGCTTTGTGCCAATTGTTGTTTTCAATTATCTATGAACATGAAAAAATAATTATCTACAAATCTTCAATTGTAAATTTGAATGAAAAAAGACCATTGCAGCATGTCTAGATGGACATAAGTCAAGTTGTTAGATGCCTTCAAGGTGATAGGACTCCTTTTTGCACATGAATAAAAGAAATGGTCATGTTGATCATATTTCTATCTGTTGGTAATGAATAAATTAGTGATGGGCAAATTGGTAATAATATTTTATCCATATGTTGCAATCAAGTTTACAGACTTTCATGTAAATAAGTTAAAAGGCTATGATAGCATGTTTAAATGGCCATAAGTCAATATTTTGAAACCTAGATGGCCATATGCCATATGCATCTTTGTTTGCAGTATGAATATGGTACATATTTATTTTAAATGGTATGTGTTCGTATAACTTCGTATAATGTATGCTATACGAAGTTATTACGCCCAAAAATCTTTGCGTGAAGTTCGTTACCAAGCTCCCATGACCATCTGTCAGTCTAGACCATGATATTTTTTGGTGTGTGTTGTGTTCAGATGCTTACTTGTGGAACTAGATAATCTGCAGAAATTGTACTTGTATAGCTAGAAAGTTCTACTAATAATACATTGCCAAAAAGAGACGCTGCAACAATATTAATATATGCTAGCAGCTGCAACAATATTAATATATGCTAGCATGTGCCCCTGCCTATAAGCTGGTTCTAAAGAAATCATTGCTTCTAGTTGGGTAGGAAAAAAATGGAGGATCCAGATTGATTATCAATGCCTCCACTTTGTTCTTTTCTTAGACACAATAATGGTATAAATCAACCACCACTTTGAGAAAAGCTGTATGGTGAAGTTGCAGGTGGGCAGTAGATGGGTCGATCTGCGTGAGCATGACAAGGCCCTCGAAGCCGCATGCCTTTTCCTTCTGTTTCTGTGCCTGGAAGTAGACGTTGAAAGTGTAGGAGGCAATGACGTTGGAGTCCATGCCGGAGCACGTCGGGGGTGTGGTTTAGTCGATGAAGGTGCATGTCAAGTTTCATGTACATAGGACTATTTTCTCTTGTTTTGATCTCTAAATTTTCCAGTAGGCTCTCTACTTCTTTAGTCTACATAAATCACTTGCATATAATAATGCCACAAAGAATGATGATGCCATCTCAAAACTGCAAAGGGAGAAAAGTATGCGTACTATATGCTGTGTTCGCTCACACGTTGCTTCACGTTTCTTCCCAGGTTAATTAAGACCATATGTTCAATTTCTAAGAGTTTGATCCTACTAATTATGCTATGATCATGCGCCATTTATTGCTTAGGATTTGGAGTACTTAGGATGTGGTATGTCTGCGTTTTGCAGCATATGTATAGAAGTGCTAAACAAATGGATATCACGGGTCGATGGAGATCAGTAAAGTTAATTAGTTAAATCAATACTTTGCTCAAACAAATATTTTGAGTAATATGTGGAACTGAAATATGTGGCCAAAACTTAATTTTTATGAAAAAAAGTTTCATGTCAATCTGATCTTATATAATATCAACCTGGTGTTACCTGTTAACAGTGGTGGCGAGCATTGAAGATAACAATGAAGACGATCTCTGTGTTTTGATATTTGAGCCACTTGTTGAATCTGAATATTCTATCAGTCCTTATGTGTCATTCATTAAGATTGTGGAAGCAATTTATTCTACTCTTTCTTCACTACATGGCATTAAATGTGACTTCTGATCATTCTATGTATTTTCAGGAAATTGAATTCATCAAGCATGGCAGTTTTAGTTTGAAAGAACTTGATGCTTTGATCAGCGCTTTAAAGTTAGCTGGGCAAAAAGATGTTAAGGAATCATCAGGGAAAGGCATTAAGTCATATGCATCAAGAAAAGGAAATGGTCAGAGATCTAAGCATGTACCCTCTATGGAAAAAACTGTGTCTGATTTAGAAGCCATGGGAGTTAGGGTTTATGGGTTTGATGAAACATTCAGTGTTCCAATGGATGGTACTGTAATGTGGGAGAACATCGTTGGATATAAACCTCAAAAAAGGTATAATGCTATTGTTTGGCTGTTATTTTAAATTTCAAAAAAGCAGATGGGGCGGGGCGGTGGCGGCGGCGGTTTTGGCGGCGGCGGCGTCGCAAGAGAGGAAGTGTTTTTGGCGGTGGCGGCGGATTTAGCCCGTGACCAAGCCTGCACGCGGGATATAAGTGGTGGTCTGTGTCGGCAGCCTTTTGCCGCCGAGATAGGTGAAATTGCCGCCGACACTGCCCCTACAACGGTTCCCAACGAGCCGCGGGGCCACCGGCCAGTGAGGCAACACAATGTGGGCGGCATATATTATGCCGCCGACATAGATGTACCTATGTCGGCGGCTTTAGGTAGGCCGCCGACACTGATGACTAGCCAAGAGCTATATCGGCGGCCGATCCACTAGGCCGCCGACCTAGAGGCTCCACCGCCCACCTTTCCAAGCCAAAAATCGGCTATCCTGAGCGGTTCAATAGGGCAAACCAAAGTTGTAGAGCTTATACTACAACTACTAACACATCCTACATGGTCAAATCCGCATAGTACCAATTTCGCGCCATGTTGCTTCATAGACCGACTACTCCTTTAAATGTATCGATTACCTTCGCCACTACGAAGGGGTAGTTAAACCGGAAAACATTCTGACACCACTTCTCCTAAACACCAAATGCCCCCAATACCATCTCAGATTTTAAAAAACCTCTAGCGTGCGCGAAGGTGGCATGAAATCATATCGACATATTAATTAATTTAAATGGTATGTGATTTTCAAAGAAACTTGCAAAAAAAATTGCAAATTATGTCAAAATGGCAATGTGCCAAGAGATATTAGATGTACTTCATGCCCTAACAACTTTGGTGGCCCAATTGACCCTATCGGCGGAGGCGAGGGACGTTTGCATCAAAGGAGGGTTGACGGGTCTGTGTCAGCGGCATTTAATAAGCCGCCGACATAGCCCTAGCAATGTTGACGGCAAAAGTAGGCCGCCGATATACACATTCGGCAGGGCATAAAAAAGTTAAGTGCCCCTCTATGTTGAATAAAACATTCCTCTCACTTGGTTAACAGCGCGCGGTGAGGCGCGGGCTCCCTGCGGCGCGGGTTCGAGCCTCGCCTCGCCCCCTGTTATTTTTAATTGTCCATGTCAGTGGCATAGGGGAGGCCGCCGACATAGATGGCTCTCAGGCCCCGGCCATTTACTCTAGGCCCGCATGGCATTGACGTGCCTCATCTTCCATGTGGGACCAGCTTGGGATGTCGCCGTTAAAGCCGTCAAGCTGCCGTGACCGGCAAGGACCTATGTCGGCGGCAAGCTGAGGGCCGCCGACATAGATGTAGTGGCGGGAGGGTCGAAATATTCAAATTTGTGGACCGGAGCGGGGGGTGGGGTGTCTATGTCGGCAGTCTAAGTCATACCGCCGACATAGAGTAAGGGGAAAACCTTCTGTTCGCTCGCTTGTGGGGCATCTAGCTTCTATGTCGACGGTATTATTTGTGCCGCCGACATAGATCGTGGATTTCTCGGCGGTTTTTGTTGCCGCCGACATTAATGTTTTGGCCGTCCACATAAGTTGTGATTCCTGTAGTGGATGTGGTATGTCTGCGTTTTTCAGCATATGTATAGAATTGCTAAACAAATGGATATCACGGGTCGATGGAGATCAGTAAAGTTAATTAGTTAAATCAATACTTTGCTCAAACAAATATTTTGAGTAATATGTGGAACTGAAATATGTGGCCAAAACTTAATTTTTATGAAAAAAGTTTCATGTCTATCTAATCTTATATAATATCAACCTGGTGTTACCTGTTAATAGTGGTGGCGAGCATTGAAGATAACAATGAAGACGATCTCTGTGTTTTGATATTTGAGCCACTTGTCGAATCTGAATATTCTATCGGTCCTTATGTGTCATTCATTAAGATTGTGGAAGCAATTTATCCTACTCTTTCTTCACTATATGGGATTAAATGTGACTTCTGATCATTCTTTGTATTTTCAGGAAATTAAATTCATCAAGCATGCACTACAGGAAAACGAACTGTTAACGTCGGCCAAAGTAATTTACATCGGCTTGGATGAAGCCGACGTTAATAATTGGGTCACGTGGCGCGCTGCCGAGCCGTGCCGATGCCTTATTTACGTCGGCCTACCTGGCCGACGTAAACACTTTGCCTGCCACGTGGCGCGTCGACGTGCCGTGCTGAGACTGTATTTTGGTCGGCCTTGGCCGACGTAAATAGGGGATAGCCGTAGCCCCTAACCGATGACCAGTATTTACGTTAGCCGTGGGGCCGACGTAAATAACGGCTATTTACATCGGCCGCCAACGTAAATATGGTTATTTACGTCGGCATGCTGACGTAAATAGATATTTACGTCGGCTTTTAGTCTATTTACGTCGGATTCCTGTAGTGATGGCAGTTTTAGTCTGAAAGAACTTGATGCTTTGATCAGCGCTTTAAAGTTAACTGGGCAAAAAGATGTTAAGGAATCATCAGGGAAAGGCATTAAGTCATATGCATCAAGAAAAGGAAATGGTCAGAGATCTAAGCATGTACCCTCTATGGAAAAAACTGTGTCTGATTTAGAAGCCATGGGAGTTAGGGTTTATGGGTTTGATGAAACATTCAGTGTTCCAATGGATGGTACTGTAATGTGGGAGAACATCGTTGGATATAAACCTCAAAAAGGTATAATGTTATTGTTTGGCTGTTATTTTAAAATTTCAAAAAAGCAGATAATATGTAGAAAAAAGTAAAATATTATTGTTTAAATATGCATATTTGCTTGTCTAAGCAGAGAAACAAATATTCTTTATGTATCAGGGCACTTTTTTTTTGGTTCCCTTCCTATTTAGGTGACTTACTTACTTCATATAGTTGACACATGGTTGTCTTCTTGTTGGAGGTTACTATCAGTTTTATGCTTATGTGTGTTCCATTCTAAAAATATGGCTCTTGATCTTTGTGCATGTTTTTTTGTTCCTTTCATAGGGAAGTAGAGGATACTATACTCTTGGCCTTACAGAGTGTACATGTTGCAAACTTGAGACAAATCGCCCTTGAACTGTTTTGTTTGAAGGTCCACCCGGTCACCCGGTGAGTGACTAGAATGGCATTTTACATCGGGTGGAAATTCCCATGCCAAAAAGTCATGTCATTGCATTTTGCGCTTGTGTCTTCTTGATGTTAACAGCTATAGTAACTGTATTATATAGCTGTTGACACAAAAAATAAATTTTTGTGAACACACGTGCAGAAGCGTCAATACTGTGATTGTGTCGCAACTAGAAACCAAGCGTGCTAGTCAATTTGACCTGTAAATTGACAAGGAAGAAATCGTCAGTAATGTAGCCCTAATCGGCTTTACGATATAGCCAGATCAGGTTATCCATAATCGGCTTTAGATAATCCGATTACGAAATCTATCGGCTTAATGCCAGATAGAGCAAATAAATATGAGTAAGCATTCAAATTCAAATCTTCTATTTCTTTTTGGTATTTTTATTTAATATTAGCAATAAACCCTCATATCAGTGCATCAAATTAAACCGAGAAACAGATTGAATATATTGGTCAGGCCAAGACAGTATTCAGATCTAAATCTAGATGTAAACCAATAAACCGATTTAAAGATCTAGAACTAATAAAGGTAAATGCGACGCTAATCGGCAAACAATTACATATGTAAAATCCTAAACAAGGTATACACAAGATCGATTGAACGAGACAGTCGCATATATCGAATTCAGAAAAAAGCATATGAAATACTTGATAATCGGCATCACAGGATAAACACACATTACAGATCGATCAGATCGAGACAGTGTAATATGCAAACACACATTAAAGATCGGTAAATCCCGAGACAGTTTAACATGCTTTGTATACATGAGATCAACATGATGCAGCCATGCATACAGGTTACAAGGAGAGAATCGATTATCCCATCGAGATAGCTCTACCTTCGAGTTGAAGCCTTTCGACGAAGTCGATCGGATTCGAGAAAGTATTTTGTGTATTGAGTATGATGCTTTTTCCTCGAGGCCTAAAGTCCTATTTATAGTATTACAAAGTTGATACTGATATGACCTATTTTACCGCATCGCGCTTCCGATCAGATCGAAATTCTTCCAAAGTCTTGTATCTATCGGTTTCTTCGATATGCTCTTCTTTTTCACCAACGAAGCCCATTTCCGATTTGGCCCAATAATTCCAACACATCTGGCCTTTTCTGAACATCCGATTTTCTGCCAAATTTGGGTGTCAACATATGCCCCTAAGTTTGGCAATGAGAGTTTCATTAGCCGAACTTTTTAAGTAAAAATCGGATTTACCACACCGGAACATTTCACATTTTTACCCCTGTAACTTCTCGCTTTCGGCCCATTTGGAGTACACGTGTCAGCCCAGCAGATGGTATGGGCCGAAACTGTAACGCCGAACCTCGCGGTAAAACCCTAGTTTTTACCACCGCTATAAATAGACGCCCATTCGCTGTCATTTTCACGCTCTCCTCCTCGCACAAGTCTCTTGCATCGGAATTTCCAGAACTCTCAAGCCTTCCAGCGAACAACCTCTTTTGTCTATACTTCCAATTGGCAACATGTCTCAGGTACTATCACGATGCTCTGATACCGAAGCAATGTATTCCTTGGGACCGATAGAGGAAAGGGATCCATCAGATTTCATATTTCATTCCGTAGGGAGACTCCCCTTATTTGCCAATAAGCTTAGCGTAAACAGTTGGAAATCGGCTTTTAGATCCTGGCCTAGCCCAATCAAGGGATATAAGGACTGGCTCACTCGGGTCTATGGTCAAAAACAAGAGCAATGGGATGAGTTAGGAATAACCGATGCTATCTTCCTTTCCTTATCTCCACCCCCAGCGGATGAACCGTTCATGGCAGCATCGGCTTATTTCTGGTGCGATACAGCAAACGCTTTCCTCTTCCCAACAGGACCCATTAGCCCTACACTCCTAGATGTAGCGATGCTAACCAGTCTATGTCCCGATGGCGAAATACTATCGGCTTTCGATTTAACCACCACCCTGAAATTGGTACCCGAGAAAAACTTTGGCTGGCAACGTTATATTAGCACCCATCAGAAAACCGACACTGTAGAGGATGAAGAGCACATTGCTTTCCTGAACAAGTGGCTTGATCGGTTCTTTTTCTGCGGCCAATCACTTAGCCCTAGCAAGGTATACCAGGGAGTAGCTGAGGCATTAGCATCAGGCCAAAAATTAACAATCGAAAAATACTTGCTAGGAGCCACTTATCGGATGATGCATGAGATCAGACAAGGCCTCTGCTCAAAGAAAGCCGATTACTCAGTCGGAAACTTAGGTGGCCCCTTCTGGTTTATCTGCATGTTTCTAAAGCTTCAGATATACAACTCCTTAGGAGAATTGGATTTCAGTCTAAAATTTCCAGACGAGACAAAATTCGATGACAGTAAACGTCCATGTCGATCCTATGGAGAAATGATATCAGTTAATTGCAACCGAAGGCGCTTAAACCAAGAAGATCTCTGGTAGCTTTCTTCACCATCTCTGAATCGGAATACGGTTTGGAACAATTCAATCCATACACTGAGCTGGACAAATATCCAACACCCTCATTTTTCCGATTAGACAACACCCTAAGAGGTGAAGCTTTATCAGTATATAAAGATTTCATATCTCCAGGCATTTTCTTCGCCATTCTGAGCACAAGAATCCACATCAGAAAACCATCCTATGAATTTTACCATCTAGCTGTAGTTGCTCGGCAATTCAATCTTGGGCAGGACATACCCGATTTATTCATATACCGGTATCTGAATGCCAGAGATGACTTGAACTCTAAATTGGCTTACGGTATTCTGTCTGCCGCTCACTTGGACTTTGAAATGCCGACGGAACTAGTGATGTGGGCTAGCACCTCACCGAGGTTCGACAACTGGTGGGAAGCTATCGCAAAAAATATCTATGCCACCGAAGGCGGAGCCTCAACCTTAATCGAACAGGTCACTGGCCAGAAGAAAAATTGCAAACCCAATTGGCCAAAGATCGCTGGCATGACACAGCTCTCATCGGAATCGGAAACATGCAGCTCTGATAGTTCCAATTCTAATGACTCCGATGATGAGGACGATGACAACAAAGAGGAAAATTCATCTGAATCAGGGCCCTCCTCATCGGATTCAGATGACGAAAGAACACAATCTCATCACCATACATCGTTTTCCGATAGCGATGTTACTAACCTGAGTGCGTTTACTAACTCAAATCATCTTTTTGCCGATCACTAACCCCAAATTATTCTCATTTTCAGAGCGGAGAAAAGCGCCCCAAGGCCAAGCTTATTGGAGAAGCAGCTGGCCAGATCCATTCAACGGCTAAGTCAGCATCGGCCTTCACTCAAGGCTCTTCCCAACAGAAGAAACGAGGTATAATCGGCTTATACATATAATTCTGAAACATCCGATTGCTTACTGTATTTAACAGGGAAACCCACAGGCGAACCCGGCCTAAGGAAGAAAGTGGCTGCCAAGAGGCCAAGATCTCAAAAGGTGCATACACCTGATACCACCGAATCGGTATGTGACACAGTAAGCACTTGTTTCTCATCCAGATTTCGTAACATACCCTAGACTTCTAGCTTATCGGAGATTCGGTTTCAGGACACTTCGCCGGTCCAAAAGAAAAAGGACACCACTCAAGCTCCTCCAACGGCATCGCAAACACCTCCGACCTTCAACCCACAAGACGTAATCGGATTCCCCTTCCTTTAATTTATGCAATTTTCAAAATCCGATCTCCTGTAACTTTAAATATTTTTCTCCAGTATATGTTTCAACCTCGCAGCCCAGTCCGGGTAACAGTGGTGTCCACGTAGGTCATCACCTATGACGGCAAGAAAACCGACGAGCTGAATTTTGACCCCTCAAGCATGGACTGGCTCGATGATGAGCTGGACTTCCTTTCATCTCCGATCAGGACTTCACCGCCACCAGCCGTCATCATTGATTCACCTGCCCCGGAAACTATCAAGGAGAATCGGTTTTCCCTAGAGACCCTCACCAAGCTCAAACAGATGTGGGAACTGTTTGGTGATGAATCAGCTTTCTTGGCTAACCCTTCTGCCATACGGGAAATAGTCGATTCCATCACACAGGTCCTTCCCGAGCAGGTGGTTTCGGCCATCCAGAAAGTGCTGCCCCTTGCCAAAGAGAAAGCCGATTTCGATGCTGCATTAGATCGGCTCCATCAAAGGGAAGCACTCAAGGATGCGGAGGCCGAATTGAAAGGGCTGATCCAAGACGCCAATGCTCAGAATGATACACTCCTCAGGCTGAAGCGCGAGGCTGAATCGGTAAAACTAGCTGCCTCCAATGCAGTTTCAAACGTTAAGTCCCTGGAACTGGAACTGGAGAAGAAGCCGCTCGCTCAAGTTTTGAAGAAAGCAAATCAGCAGCCAAGGAGCAGTACGGTGTCGTGAAAGCTTGCGGCCTGGCAGTTCTGGACGCGAAGAAGAAAATTCCGATCATTCCCGGATCAGCCGAAGAAGATACTGCAACCATCAATCGGATCCGGGACACAATGTCCAGCGCCGCCGCGGCTATCTATGAATTTTGTGAGTGATTGGCCTGCGAGCCAAAATTTTTAAAACTTGTCAGTGTATGAATCGGTATTCTACCGATTGCAGGACAAATATTCTATTCTGCCCCTTGGGCGTAAACAGTCGAGGCCTTCGTGCCTTTGTAATAATATTTCTTTCATGCAATCATTTTTAGTTTATGTCTATAGGCGATTCATTTGAATCGGCTTTTCTCAATAGCAATGCGTTGAGCGAAACATCGAGTAGTCGTAAGTGATTCGTAAGATATAGGCGATTCATTTAGAATCGGCCCTTACCCAACAGCAACGCTTTGGGACTCCATCAGCATCAATTCAACAAGTGTTAAACGGCTTTTAAACTATAGACGATTCCCTTAGAATCGGCTTTTAACAAATCACAACTCAAGCTCCAATCCAAACGCTAGGAAAATACTTCTTCAGATATTTAGCGTTGATCGCTTTACCGAAAAC